>CM039315.1:24859803-25103379 GCA_022316695.1 Camellia oleifera
TACCTCCTTCGCACAAGCTAAGGTAGTCATTGACAAAACGACTTGCCCCTACTATGAAGGATCTGAGGGCCAGAATAGAGCAATACGCTCATGTAGAAGATGACGCTGCTTTAGTACATGTGGCAATCACTGAAGAAGTCAAGCCACCTCGGGCTCCCACGACTGAGCAGCCGAAGAGGGATGAGCAATGCAAGAACTATGGCCAAAAGAATCGCACTACAATGAAAAACAAGGAGGAAATGGCCAAATCTTACGAAGGCATCACTATCATCTTCAAAAAGCCGATCCACAGGCTCGTTGAGAAACTTAAGGGAGAAGTCTTCTTTGTCTGGCCACCTAAAATGCTTGGGAACCCCGCTCGGCGCAATCAGACACTGCGTTGCACCTATCAACGAGAGAAGGGACACAAGACACAACATTGCAGAGCTCTCAAGCAACATTTAGAGGACGTAGTTACAGCGGGCCATCTCCAACAATGGATAGACATTGATAAGATGAAGGAAAAGCAAGGATAAGACCAAGCCTTTCCTGAAGAAAACCATGTCCTAAGGCTGGTCATCAATGTTATCTATGGAATGACCGACCCTAAAAGGGAAAATACCTTTCAAGGTGAAATCCAAAGAGCCACCTACCTTGAACAGGTAATGTCGGTAAGACCTCCTCCCAAAAAGTTCAAGATAGAAACCAGGCCTTCACAGTTTAATGTCATGTTTACCGAAAAGGACCTAGAAAGAATCCAACACCCCTACACCGATGCCCTCATTGTTACAGTTGGTATAGCAAACAAGTTCAATGTGAAGTGAGTCTTGATTGACCAAGGGAGTGTCACCAACACCATGTATTATGAGCTTTTCAAGAAGCTTGGCCTTAGCAAGCAACACCTGACGCCTGCCACCTCCCATTTAGTTGGCTTCAACTCGCAAATAGAATGGTCACTCAGCCGGATAACTTTGCCTGTCATAGCTAAGTCCAAGGTGGTCTATGTTGACTTCTTGGGGGTAAACACCCCATCTCCCTACAATGCCATCCTTGGTCGACCTTGGATTCACCAGATGGAGGCAGTCCCTTTAACCTATCACCAATTCGTTTGCTTCCTAACCAAGCATGGAATAAAGGAGATTCAGGGAAAGCAAGTGGCGGCCAAACACTGCTTCATTGTTGCTATGAAAACTAAACAAGTTTGTGACCAAGTGTAGATGGTGGAAGTACCTAACCAGCCAGTTTTGGAAGACGTCGGCGGAGTGCTGACCGAGAAGATGATAGAAGACCTAGAGACGGTCTTAGTAGAAGAAGGAAACCCAGATAAGTTCTTCATACTTAGAACTTCCCTCACTGTTGGAGAGAAAAAAACAATTATTGGCTTTGCTCTGCAAAAACATCGAAGTGTTTGCCTGGTCAGCCTATGACACCCTTGGGTTGGACCCCAATTATGCTTGTCATCGACTCAATGTCCAATTAGGAGCACGACTGGTTGTTCAGAAGAGTAGACGGTCATCCATGCAACACACTGATGCAATGATTGAAGAGGTAAACAAACTTTTAGCTGCTGGAGTCATTCGAGAGGTGTAGTACCCAAAGTGGCTGTCCAACACCGTCGTGGTGAAGAAGAAGAATAACAAGTGGAGAGTCTACGTTGATTTCACTAGCCTCAATAAAAGCTTGCCCTAAGGATAACTTCCTCCTTCAAAAAAATAGATCAGCTTGTTGATGAAACGGTAGGACATGAGCGCATGAGCTTTCTAGACACCTACAGTGGTTACCATTAGATCCCTATGTTCGGCCCCAACCAGGAGAAAACAACTTTCATTAGCCCTAGAGGCACTTACTGCTACAAGGTGATACCCTTCGGTTTGAAGAACGCTGGCGCGACCTACTAGCGAATGGACATTAAAATATTCAAGGACCAGCTCATTAAAACCATGGAAGCATACATTGATGACATGGCCGTCAAAAGCAAGTTGGCCGAGCACCATCTAAGGGACCTTGAGCAAGTGTTCAAAATTCTGAAAATCCACATGCTTCGACTTAACACCTCAAAATCTGTCTTTGGAGTAGAATTAGGGAAGTTCTTAGGGTACATAGTGACTAAGCGGGGCATCAAAGTCAACCTTAACCAAATCAAAGCCCTCAGAGACCTTAAAGTGCCTACAAAAGCTAAGGAACTCCAGAAACTTGCTGGCATAGCTGCAGCACTTAACCGTTTCATCAGTCAGTCTTCCGATCGAATGAAACCTTTTTTCCAACTTTTGAGGAAGAAAACTAGCTTTGAATGGGGAAGCCAGTGCTCTGAAGCACTTGAAGATTTGAAAAAGTATCTGTCATCTCCGCCCTTTCTATCTACTCTTGTCACCAATGAAGAGCTCTTCTTTTACTTGGCTGTTTCTGATCATGTCGTCAACGCAATGCTAGTCAGAGAGGATGGAAAGGAGCAAAAACTAGTATATCATGTTAGCAAGACTCTCTTAAAATTTCGAAACTAGATACTTGCCATTGGAGAAATTAGCATACGCTCTATTCATTGCCTCTAGGAAACTTGTTCACTACTTTCAATGCCATACCATCAATGTCCTCATTGAATTCCCCTTAAGTCAGTGTTCAGCCGAGCTGATTTCTCAGGCTGACTAACGAAGTGGGCGGTGAAGCTTGGGGAGTTTGACATCAAGTTCCAACCTCGAACTGCCATCAAAGCTCAAGTCTTGGCAAACTTTGTTGCATAATTCACGCAGGGACTAACTCTCCCCTCCGAATGGAGCTCAGCCTTGGTCACTATGACTGTCTAGCACAAAGGGTAATTCCCAGCTGAAGCATTGAGGCTTTTTATCGAAGATGTATAGAAGCTGTTTGTGGACGGTTCTTCCAACCAAAAAGGCTCGGGGGCAAGAATTGTCCTTATTTCCCCTGAAGGATTCATATGAGAACAGGCCATCCGATTGGGCTGAAAAGCTTCCAATAATGAAGCAGAGTATGAAGCTCTACTAGCCGACCTGCAAAGTGCCAAACCCTTCAACGCGAAGGAGCTACTCGTCTTTGGTGATTCCCAATTGGTGGTCAACCAACTTTCTGGAGTTTATAAGACTTGCGATGAGCGGATGGCCACTTATACAGAATAAGCCAAAAACTTGATTAGAAAGTTTCAGGCCATCAGAGTAGAGAAGATTGGCCGATAGGGAAATGGTCACACTGATGCCTTAGCTTGCCTGGGTTCCTTGGTCGACTCCAGAGATGGCCGCAAAATATAGGTGTAATATGTATCCCAACCAAGTATTCAGCTAGTCGAAATGGTCCTCTACATTGACTTGGGCCCAAGTTGGATAGACCCACTCTTGGTCTTCTTGAAGAATGGCATCCTTCTTGAGGACAAAAGAAACGCACAAAATAAGGCACAGAGCTGCTCAGTTTTGGGCCTCCCCGTCTGGCAAGCTTTACAAGAAGTCATACATGGGCCCTTATCTACTCTGTGTTCACCTAAGTATGGTGGAGAACGTGCTTCACGAGATCCATGATAGAATCTGTGGAAGCCACACTGGTGGTTGATCCTTGGCACACCGAGCCCTAATACACGAGTATTGGTGGTCACACATGCAAAAAGAGGCCCAACAATATGTTCGCAAGTATGACAAGTGCCAAAAGTTTGCTCATTTCATTCACCAGCAAGCCAAAGCCCTAACCTCCCTTACTAGTCCTTGGCCATTCGCTCAGTAGGGCTTAGATATTGTTGGACCATTGGCCAGGAGAACTGGGAATAAAAGGTTTTTCATCGCTGCGACTGACTACTTCACCAAGTTGGTGGAGGTGAAGGCCTTGTGCAAGATTAAAGAAGCGGACACTAAGAGGTTTGTTTGGTGTAATGTTGTGACTTGATTCAAAATTCCCAGAGTCCTTCTCTCTAACAATGGCACACAATTTTATGGCAAGATCTCTAAGAGATTTTCCACTAACTTAAAGATAGAGTTCCGAAACTCCACTCTAGCCTACCCACAGGGCAGTGGCTAGGCTGAGGTGTCCAACAAGATGATCATTCGATGGGATAAAGAAGCGTCTTGAAAAAGCCAAGGGCAAATGAGTGAAAGAGATACCGAATGTCCTCTGAACCTACTGAACTACTCTTCGTCGGTCGACTGATGAAACACCTTATTCCCTTACCTATGGGATGGAAGCAGTCATTCCTTTAGAGGTTGGCCTTCCTACCAGCCCTTCTGAGATCTTTGAGCCAACAAACAATGATGAAGCCATTGCCCAAGCTCTGGACCTGAAAGTCTACGTTCTAGTTTGCATTGTTCATGGTAAGTCTGTATATTCTGATGTAAGGAGATTGTTGCATTTAATGCTGTGAGAGCCTTATTAATGGCTGATGTATGGTGCAATAACTTTGCAGGATCTTTGTCTGCTTACCTGTCTAGGCTCGTGTTTGGCCAGTGTTAATGTTATTGGTCCTGGCCTAATGTTGATGTTATTGGGCTTAGACAGCAAAGAATGTGGGCTGGGCCCTGATCCATGGGTTGGGCTCTCGTGGTTGGGTCCTCTTGTGTGCCTATCGGTATCAATTACATACAAGCAAAAATTGAAGATAAGCAGTTCAAACACTAGCGAAAATATAAGAACTAGTGCATTGATATGAAACTTCAATTACAAAAAAGAGTTCGGCCTTACAAAAAAAAGAGGTCCAGCCGACTGAACTCCAAGAAAAAAATTTAAAAAAGTGCAAATTGCAAGTTCAACACTTGGCAAATTTAGAAGGTACTTTATTACGAAAGGGTACTTGGCCTTCTATCCGACCGAGCACTAAAGCAAAAGTTGAAGATACTTCATTAACTTCCAAGTTTCATTACAAAAAAAGGAACTACTAGAGCAGAAGTAGAAGCAAAAACTCGAGGCAACATAACAACTTACTCTTCGTGTTGCTCCTCCTCGCGGTGCCCCTCTTCAGTAGGATTGACAGTTTGCCCAACCAACGAAGGAAAAAGAAGGTTAGAAGGATCAACATTTGTAGCTCCATTCCCCCGAGACCTTCTCCTCCTAACTCTTGCAGCGGTTTTCGAAGGGACTAGAATATCATCAATATCATAAAGAAGAGAAGCCTCTTCCACCTTAGCAACGCGCAGAGCCCCAGTCCAACCCTTAGTAAAGATCTTGTCCCTTAACTTTAAGATCTCCTCCGAGTAGATCTTTTCAGCCTCGTCATAGCCCCTCTGTTCGGCCTTCAGAACAACATCGGTATCTGTAGCCCTTCGTTCGGCCATGAACATTAGTGTTTCGGCCTTCTTCTTTGCATCTTCCATCTCCTTTAGATCCTCTCTGGTTGCTTTCAAAGATATATTAGCATCAATCAACATATTGATCATCTTAACCCTCTCTTGTACTCGCAAAGCCGCCTTTCATCCATGATGTGCATCCTGTAAATGCACTGCACCAAACCAAGGCATCATATTCTCGGCACAAAACCAAATTTAAGGAAATAACAAAGACATAGAAGACTTACTGCAGTCAGTATCTGCATCGAACCCTTGATCAACACGTCGCTTAAAATATTTTGCTCAGCTATGTCCAAAGGTAGCAACAATAAGTCAAAGGCCAAGTCGTTTGAATATATTGTGCTATCAAATGTAGTGATTGGTCGGCCATCATGCTCCAAGGAAGCCACTCATTCTTCAACTAAGCCTTGCCCACTAGGACCCCCAACAATTTCTTTACTTTTGGACCTCTTCCTCTTTGAGGCCCTATCAGCAGGAAAGAGTAGCAATGGGAGAAGAAGAAGCAACAACATGCTTTTTTTCACCCTTAGACCTCTCAATCTAGGAAGAAAGAACTCATGTGTCGACCGTCGAAGTAACTTGATGGTCCTTATCATCAGATCCAAAGACTAAGGCCTCAAGATTGAGCTTTTCGCAGCGAGCCACTTCGTTTGCCAAGTCTAGCAACGGAGAGTAGCCTCTATTGAGTGATCCACTTGATGAACAAACAACAACGGAAGAAGAAGCTCTGGTGGTATGGCCAACTTGCTTTTTAGTTTCTGTTTCAAGTGAGTCACTCAAGAAGTTGTTTATGTTGAGCTTTCGTTGGATGAGATGTTTGTAAGTTCGTACATAATTAATCAAATGTGGGGCCAACCGATCTTCGTACCTTAATGCAACTTTGATGTCTCTCGGATGCTCATTCTTTGGCCTTCTTTTGAGCTTCTTTGAACCTACAAGTAAGAACAACAACACTTAAAAAATAGAAATTAAAAAAAATGGGCAATAAGCGAATGGACAAAAGGAAACTAAAACGAAGAATGACTTGGGTGGCCGTTTTTCCATAGAACCCGCTTTGATCGGACCACCTCCTTGGCTACAAACTTCCAATTCCCTCCAACTTGAAGGAAATCAAAGCCATGTTTGTCATTATCGGGAAGTTTAGTGACGAGTTGGAGGTCCACCGACCGAACTTTGACATAACAGGTTTTGCCACCTTTGTTATGAGACAAGGAATAGCAATGAAGGATATCTCAAATATCCAAGTCCAAGTCTAAGAGGTCGTTCAAAATAGAGACACCATTTACCACTCTAAATGTGTTCATTGATATTTGCATTGTTGTAAGTTCAAAATAAGAAAAGAATCAACGCAACAAGGGGTTCAACGGAAGCCTAATGTGACACCCAAATTTTATTTTTCTTCGTTGATTTAAAATTTCAATAAATAGAACTCAAAATAAATAAATCAATCAATCAATAATAATAATAATAAATAAATAAATGCATAATTTAGGAAATTGGGAATTAATCAAATAAATTGTTAAGGAAACAAATTGTGAGATACCGTACGTTAAATATTTTAGTAAGTGGCAAGTGATGTTTTATAGTTTGATAGTGAGGTTTTTAGACATAAACCTAACTTATAATTATACGTAATTTTAGGAATCATTATGAATCACCAAAGGAGTGATAACAATTTTATAAAGCCAAATTAATTTAAGTGACTCTTGATATAGGACATGTGGCTTCACCCCTCAAATACCAACAAAACGTGGCAGGAGTAGAAACAACGTGGCTGCCATTAGCCTTTGGCCCTTGGTGAATTGGAGGGGAAACATCTAAGGGGTAATACATGTGTCAACAAAATTTAAGAAGTAGAGAACATATGGCAACGGGTGGCAAGAGGAGGAATTGTCCACGTGTGTGTGTGTTGCTTGGGCCTCACTCATGATTTTATATAAATAGGATGTGTGTTGTAGGAATAGGATCCGAGCAATACAATAGTAGAGCAAGAAACACAAGAAATGGGAAGCAATCTCAAAATAATTTAGGAGTAATTTTTTGGTGAGTTTTATTATACCTTGAGTTACTATAATATGTTTTCTACATGTCTTAAGTTACCATAATATATTTTACAAATGTTTTAAGTTACCACAATTTATTTGATATAAATTATGTTTTATGGTTAGGTTAATATTTCAATTACGTTGATTATTTTCTAAACTGTATTTGTTTAAAATGAAATCCATGGATATATTTGTTTAAATTTTAAAGAATATTTGACCATGATCTTGTAAATAATTATTTTCTGTAAGTACCACCACGGGAGTCCCATGCCTTGGGGGACTTAAATAACTATAGGCCCCTGTTTGACCACTTTGTGGTCTCCTGTTGTCATAAATCCATTGACCCCTGTAGTGATTGTCACTTTAGTAACCCCTGTTCTGTACCGTGGTTATAGTGATTTATTTCCGTTTCTGTCACTTAATTAATTTGTGTATTCAACTCAAATTATGTAAATGTTTTAGCTTAAATAATTATCTATAGTTATTTTGTGCCCCTACATTCACAGTATAATATTTCTCACTCTGCTATGTGCTTATAGCTGTTACCCCTTTTAGGTGACGAGATTTAGCGGGATTAAGATGGAAAATGAATCGCTGTATTGTTTTTTTTAAAATATCTTTTTTTTTTTAACTCTTGTAATACAATAAAGTTCAAATGACTATGTTTTATTTCCTTTTAAATAAGTAGTTGGTACCCATTTATTTTATTTTAATTTATTTAATTCATCCGCTTGCGCTGCGACTACAGAATTATTCGAATTATTTTATTTTTATCTTGTTACGACGCCGAGCCTTTGGGTACCGGGTTTGGGTTGTGACACCTAACACCCCCGTCCACAATGGAGGCAATTGAGAAGGGCATTGTGGTGCTTGTACATGACCGATCCGTGTCCATCACCGCCAATGTCAACGTGACATCATTAAGAATGTGATATCTTCGGCGGAGCTCGTCCATTCCCACCGAAGTGTCCACTAAGTTCCGAAACGAAACTTACTTATGGAAGGTACGACGTTCCATCAAACAACTACACTAAGAATGACTTGCAAGGTTAGGGGTACAATGGCCGATCAAGCAATCATGTGCTAGACAACTTTCAATGTTTCACTTAACCAGAACAACAATGATGAAAGTAGGAAGGAAATACACGGGTTCAATAACTTACGGTGTTGAAACCAAGTGGAACTCGATGGCGAGCACCTTCGACGAAGTAATTCCACTGTGGCAACCAAGAGATAAAAATTGTGAGTTCATTGAGAAATTAAGAAACCACTGGAAAACAGTAGCGAATGAACAATTGCAATAAAAAAGGCAAAAAATCATGGAAAAGGTAATAGTGGCCTGAAGACTTACAAAACCAATGTCAACGATGCGAATCAACAAGTAACGATGGCAAACCTACTGCAAGAGATGGAACACTTGTAGTGAAAAAGTAACTTTGGAGTAGAGACACAAGAAACAGTGCTGAAGGCCGGTGATACAGTCAGAGAAAATAAAGAACTTCAGAGCTTACGACGTCGGAAATACCGAAGCAAAGTAGCGGGAGTAAAATGGGCAGGCCATGGATGACGAGACGGCGGTGGGGTCACTCCACCATCGAAAATGCACTGTTCGAGACGTCGAAGAAGCCTAAACCAACGTGAAAAAAAAAGACGATTGGTCTCTCTGACTTGAAATTCTAGAGAGAGAAAGTGAGAAAGCCATAACAATGATGCAAGCTCTTAACTTTCTGGAAAGAAATTTAGAAATTATAGAAAGAGAAGGACTAGAGGTCAAGCTCTCATGTTTTAAAATTGCTTTAAAGTTCTAAGGAAAGAAAATGTAAAGATAAAGAAAGCAGAGCACTTTGTTCTTAAAAAGGGACCCTGTGTTTTTCTGAAGTAAAAAAATAGAGGCAAAATGGGTTTGTTTTATTTTTCAAAAAACTGATAGGTCTTCTTTACGTCAGGTCGGCAGCCAAACCCACTAACAAGACAAAAATACATAGCAGCTCAACAGTTGAGTATGTATGTTCGTCAGTGTCGAGCTTGAAGTCAAACGATAAGACGAAAATGGTGGCTAGTCGAGCGCAGAGCTGAAAAGATGAAACCGAGCACAAACTAGTGATCGCTGAGCTGGTCCATGCATGCACCAATAAGTTGTAGCAATCCCAGCAAAGAACACTAAGTAGAGATTGAAAACTGAACTAATGACTCGAAGAAAGGGTTGACTAAAACTTGAATTGCACAACTCAGTCGATTGAAGTGGTGATATCAAACTAACCCAAATAGTCGATGACCGAGCAGCGTGAAAGAGTTGGTGCGAACCAAGCTACAACATGACGATAACTAGTCGAACTTATTCGTCGATGACAACAAATCAAGCTAAGCAGTGACCCAACTACAAATTTGATTGGTTGCTTCTCTAAAGCCGAGCAGCGACAAACCCATAGCTGAGCAATAGTCCAACTGATCAAAAGTGTACGCGACTTGTAAACTGGCCCTATGTTTCGATATGTATAACGGACCAAGCTAGTACCTCGTACGATCTCGGCCGACTGAACAGACTATGGCAATTTTGAACTAAAGATGGAAGTGGCATTCTGTGATGACCAGACTACAACAAAGACGACCGAACAAGAATGAACCGAGTAGAACTGGAGACAGTCGAGCAATGTAGAACAAGAACTTGAAGACTGAAATAAAAAATAAACAAAAATGAGACCGAGCTGGGTAAGTTTCATGCATAAATTAAACAGGAGTTACTCGGCCCATCAAGTGTTAGAATAGGCCTGACTGAGCAACAACATCAACCAAACAAGCATGACTGACCAGCAAAGGCAAAGTATGAAGCAATAACAGATGGGCCAAACCTGTTTTTTAACAATAAAAAGCTGTACAGATGGTCGACATACCCATTGTATGTCTAGCCAAGGCCAACAGAATAGACATATATATATATATATATATATGCAAAAAAGAGCTTAGGTGGGGCCTACCAAGTGTACACTAGGCTGAGCTACAGCTAAATCTAAGAAAGACGAATCATGCAATTTGAAACCCATATCAGATTACAAGCCTATTTTAATAAAGCAAGACCATGCATGAAAAGTCAAAAGCAATGGCCCAACAAACACTCAAGGTAATTGTTTAAACAAGTTGAAGATCATGTGCAATGTGCTGAGAAAAAGAAGAAATGAGGTGCTCAGTGTTTGATTAAGTATTTGAATTAGCAAATTAGGGCCCACCTAATTTTTCCATGCAAGATTAAGTATTTGAATTAGCAAATACAAAACATGGCAGCCAAGCCAACTTTCATACAAACTTAGCCTACTAAAAAATTCTGGGTAGGCCGAGATGCTCTTAAATATTTATATATAAATCTAGTTGTCTTCTTGTAAATTCGAGGGCCGAGATCCGTCTATATGCACGAAGGTCAGAGTACATTTTGAACCAATTGGGCCGATGTACAACAATGGGTTCCACTCAATAAATTTACATGTAAGCCAGGGCCAAATGAAGTGGGATAAAATTAACTAAGTCTTGGTGTTAGGCCCAAAGCTGGACCCACACCAGTATAGGAGCTAAAGGCTCGGCCTAATGGCCAAACACTTGTTCCAAAGCAAGGCAGTCAAGGTAGCTTGGCCTAGTGCTAGGCCTGATCCGAAACGGACCAAGCAATATGTTGGACAACCATTCCAAAGTGGGCCGAGCAACATGGCGGACCTTTTGGTTAGGCAGACAACCACTCTGAAGTGGGCCGAGTAACATATTAGACCTTCTGGTTGGACAAACACTTCGAAATGGGCCAATGTAGAGAAGACCAATTCACTGAATATCTTTCTTGGAGCTCGTAAGAGACTAACAACTTTTGCTCATCTCCATCTGTCTGAACAGAACATGGAGACATGGAGGTGCAGAGGGACAAGGTGCACACATAACAGACCTGCATCTGAGTGTCAGGCGGAGTGGTCGTTCTCCTCTAATGAGATACGATCAGTAATGAGACAAATAAGACAGACTTGCGCCCGAGTGTTAGGCGGAGTGGCCGTCCTCCTTCAATGGAAGACGACCATGAATAAGACAATTTAGACAAATGGCAACGAGAGAAGGTCTTGGAGGACATGTAACCTTCTCCTATAAAAGGTGAGCACTATTCACCCTCAAGGGATTCGAGTTCCACACACTTAACATATACACTGTTTGTATTCTCTTTTCTTCCTCTCCCTTAGCTCCTGACTTTACCATCGGAGGGGTTTCTAACCAAACCTTGATCGGGCAATCTCACATTTATTATTCTGTGAAGATTTTCAATTCTTAGAGCACGTCGTTTTTCCACGAAGTTCAATCCTTCTTCATAGTGCAGAAATCACCCCCGTACATCAATCAATTAAATTTTCTCTCACATCTATCTATTTAATAAAAAAAAAAACTACAAATCATCTCAAAATTATTTTCAAAACTCATAACTAAATAAATTTTCAATTTTCAAAACTCTTTTCAACAAACTTATCTTTCAAAATACAACTCAAAACTCTTTTAAAAAACTAAACTAAACGGAGCTTGAATTCATAATATTATTTTAAATGGTGGACGTGACTTGGGGCAACTATTTTTTACGAGCTTGGTGAGGCGGTTGCGCACCATGAGCAGCAATGACTGTTGCATAGCTAATGAAACCTTTTTTGAGTCTTATTCTGACAATTCGAACCTTTCACTTTTAGAAGACATTGAGTAGAATATGCTCGTAGAAATTCAAGTTAATTGGATATCGGTATCCCTTTTTTCAAGTCATTTTTGTATTCATATTTATGTTTAAAATTAAATTTACCATTCAATTTTCTAGATATAAATATGCCTTGATGAAAAGGATACAGATATCCAATTAACTTGAATTTTTGCAGACATATTCTACTCGATGTTTTCTAAAAAGTGCACGGTTCGAATTGTCATAATGAAACCCGAAAAAGGTTCCATTAGCCGTGCGACCTCCCCAATCTCATTTTTTTACTAGTTAAAAGAGGCACACAATACAATTTTATTTGAGAGATTTATTATTTAGTGTATACTTAGAAAAGTAGTTACAGATGTATTGAAAAAACTTATGTCTTTGATTATTAAAATACATAAAGTTTATCATTAATCTATAATTATTTTTTTTAAAATTATACTAATTTTTTCGTTGTTTGGAATATGTTATATAAGTGCATTTTTTGACTTTTTAGCTAAAAAAATAGAGGAAAAAAAGACGTATGTTTGGGATAATTTTTTACGAAAAGATGTGTAATAAAATTTTGTAATAAAATCAAAATGACAATTCTACTCTTGTTGACGTTTTTCACTTTTAACTTTTTGACTTTTAGGTGGTTGAATTCAAAGGGTAAAATAATAATTTTACCCTCTAGGCTTTTCCTACAAGCTTCTCCTAAATAGTATGGATTTTTTAATTTTTTTAGTAACTTTTGTTTTTTTGACTTTTGTAGGTTATGCTTAGTTAATAACTTTACTTAGAAACTACTTTGACAATTCACTATTCAAGTTAATTTATGGTGGATAGTATTTCGGTGCTGTTTGGTGTAACTGTTAAAACAGATTATAGATTATAGCTTAACAGCTTCTAGATTATGACTTTAATCAGAAGTTGTTAATCTGTTTGATATAACTGCTGGATTATAGATTTAAGTTGCTGAGTAGTGTTTGTTAAATAAGTTGTGAAATAGCTTTTTCAATTAATTTTTTTTTTATTATTCACTATTTGTCTATATTTCTCATAAAAAATAATAATAATATTTTATAGTCTATTTGGGTCTTTTTCTATTTTTAAAAAAATAAAAAATAAAAAAATTTAAGAGTATAACCGTGAATTAACATTTTCACATCGGAAGCTGATAATCAGAAGCAAGGGGTGAGCAGCTTCTCAGAATCAGCTTTTTTGACTTAAAATAAGTTGTTAGAATCAGAAGTTGTTTCAAATAAGTTTAACCAAACAGTTCAAAATAACTTTTTAAAAGCCAGAAGTCATAAGTTGGCTCAAAAAAGTCTCACTAAACACCCCTTTTATGGCACACCACATCGACACTATATGTGGAGGAAAGAAAATAGAGTGTCCCTTAGAGTTTGAAATTTTAAATGGCTCTCTAGAGAGCCTGTTACAGTGGTATAAAATGAAATCATTAACTATTTCACCTAACATGCCTTATTTGAATAGCCTATTGGAATTGCCCTTAGGTTTGTAACTCGATTAGTTGTGAGGTGCTAGTGAAGTGAGATCTTATATTTGAGTCAGTAGAGTAGTATCGGCTTTTTATAGTTATCAAACTTCACTAATTTACTAATATTTTTAACACGTGCCCCAAAAAAAAATGGGTTCATAAACACGTAGCTAAGGCAAAGTTTGTTCCCTATTATATTACTGGGAGAAATAAAGTTTGCAATATTTTTGCACTTGAGATGATCTTCAAAGGTACTCCACCAAACTTTTGATTATCACGGAAAGTAATTCCATCCCCCATTTCCCTACTTGTTTCCATCATTCCATGCCATCTTCTCAATCCCTTTTATACTTGATTAATTCCTTCACACTCTTTGCTATTGCCTAACATTTCCTAGCCTTCTCTTACTACTCCACATTTTCCTCTCCACCATTGCAAACCCCTTCATACAACCTTCACTCTCGCAAAACCACTCTTATCTTTCTTATCCCTTTTATTCTTTTATTGTGATTTTATTATTAAGCTCTTTCTTTTAAGTAATGACCCAAAAAATGAGGAGTGGCTAGAGCAGGGTGATGAGGGGTTAAGCGAGAGTGATAAGGGGCTAAGCAGTAGTGTGGAGGGCGAAAAGGGGCTTGACAATGGCAAGAGAAGGTAGGGAAAGACTAAAGGTAGCGATCGAAGATGGTGGTGATAAGTGCTAATTAGGGTGGGAAAGGTTTAAAGGTTTAAAGGTATGGTTTAGATGGTTTGAAATAAACGTGTGAATGAAATTTTATGATATGGTAGAATTGTAATACAAAAATATGAAAAATGTTACATTAATATTTTTAAAATGTGACTAAATAACTTCATATTTTTTTTGGACCCCATCCACATAATTTGATCCTCATAATTTTTTTTGTTGAGAATCTACCTGAATTTTAATTATATCCCTACCACTCATGTTACATCCTTCTTTCGTCAAATTTTCTTCTCAGCATTCTCACATTTTTCCACTACTCTCCATCGGGTAAGATATTTCCTAATATCCTCCATCAACTTCTAATAGACTATTTTTTAGCCCCCAATTTTTTTTTTCAATACTATTTGCTTTCCTAGTCTACCATCATTATTATCTTTGATAGCTCTCATTTCAAAACCATTCCACATTTTTTCATTGGTAACCGCATGATTTATAAATATGGAGAAATCAAAAGAAATATATTTGCAGAAGAAAGGAGACAAGGAAATAGAAATAGTGAGAAAAGAGAGAGGGGGCTAAAGTGACTAGGAATGGTGAACAAGGGTGGTCAGAGCTAGTGGTTGTGGGAGTCCGGATTCTCGGTGGCACTTTCCTGCCGCGCCTCCAAAAGAACGTCATTTTGGAGGGTTTAAAAAAAAAGAAAAAGAAAACAAGCGAGATGAAGACCAGGACAAAAAAAAAAAAAAAAAACGAAGGAGAGAGAGAGAGAAAAAGAAAGCTAAGAGCAGAGTTAATTTATCAAAGCATCAAACATCTTGATGAAATTGATCAAATTTCAAACCCATCCAAAATTTCATCATGTGTTCTTTTTTTGCTTCATCTTTTTTTTTTACCCACTCAAAATTTAAAACCCAAGAACTAAAATCAAATTTCATCATCATCATCAAACCCAGAATAACCAGAATAATTTCACCATCATCATCAACAACAATAACTAAAAAAAAATGAAAAAGAAAAAGAAAACAGCAGAGAGAGAGAGAGAGAGACGAACTAAACCATGGCTCTGATGTGCTTTTGGCAAACCCAGAATAATCAAACCCAAGAACACAAAACCATGGCTCTGATGTGCTTTTGGCAAAGTTGTTAATCAGCTCCATTTCCTACTGCGAATCAGACTCTATCGCCGCCTCTCTTCGCCTTGCCTCGCTTTGCCTCCGTCGCCTCTCCGTTCATCGCCTCTGTCCCCTTGCCTTGCCTCTCTCTCTTGCCCAGATCTGCTTCTTTGTCTCAGAGGCAAGGGTTCAAAAATGAGAAGGGAAAAAGCAAAATAAGAAAGAAGAAGAAGGAAAAAAAAAAAAAAAAACCTTCAAAACAAAGTTGTTTTGAAGGGTGGTAGGGAGGCGTGACAGAAAAGTGCAATCGAAGATCCGGACTCGTGGTTGTGGGAGGTGGTTAGGTTGGGAGGTGGGGTTAGGATTAGAATAAGGATTTGAAACATTGGGATAGATATAAAATAATGAATTTATAATAAAGGAAGGGATTGTTTTGGGTGTGCTATATAAGCACACTAGTGTATGCTCGTATCTGAAGGTATGGTGGGAATAAAAATAAATGAACAAAAATAAAAAATAAACAAATAGATAGAAAAATAAAAATGAAAAAAAATAAAAATAAAAGAGTGAGGAAGATGAGATTATGGGATCATGAAAAAGATAGGTGAGAAAAGGAAAAAGTAAGAGAGAAAAGCGGGAAAGTAGAAAATATACATGTAGGACATTTTTAAAAAATATATCTCAACCATTGTTTTATAATTTGAACAGATTTGAACCATCTAAATGTCCTATTAAGACAAAAATATATTGAAGATTCAAAAATTATCATGCTTTATTATATAGATTATATATATATATATATATTGGGTCACATTCACTCTGTTTGATTTCAGTTTTCAGAAGTCACTTTTCAAAAGATTTCACTTTTTCGTTTTTCGTATTTTTTTTTGTTTTCACTGAATTTTTTTAAATATTTTAAGTAATTTTTTTTAAAATTTTTAGATACATCTAACATAAATACACTTAAAAAGTATAATATTTGTGAAATTATTCTAAAAAAATTCATTTTACCGAAAATACAAAAAGAAGAAGAAGAAGAAGAAAATTTAGTACATTTTTCGTATTTTGTATATTTATTAATTTTTTAAAAATATTTTTTCACAAATACTTTACTATTTAGATACATCTAAGTAAGGTGTATATAAAAAAAATTTAAAAATTGCTTAAAATTTTAAAAAAATTCACTAAAAATCAAAAAAAAAAAAAACACAATACTCAATTTCTAGGAAACTAAATTCAGAAATTGAAACCAGATACACTGATTACCTCTTTATTTTTCTACAAATCTTTTCGTAAAAAATTAAAAAATACATTTATTTAGATCAATCCAAACAACTTATAAAATTGTAATTAAAAAAATATGGCTTTATTTGGATTAAACTATATGAATGCATTTTTTACATAAATACACTTATTTGAATCAAATCAATTAACATATTCTTTCTACTATTTTACATTTTTTTTATATAAAGCATAAAAAATATATATATATATATATATTTATTTATTTAAAACATCTCAAATTAATTATTTTTTACCACTTAAAATCCTGACAACATAAAATCCATCGAGAAAGAGGGATCTCTCTAGGGTTTGTAGCATTCGTTTACAGTGAGGAGAAAGTGAAGCAGCTAGCCGCCGCTTCGCCGCCGTCACCATGGGTCGCATGCACAGTCGCGGGTATCTCTCTCTCTGTCTCCTCAACTCTCTCTCTCTCTCTCTCTCTCTCTCTACTTCTCTCTCATTCTGATCCTGTGTTTGTATGTGCTCTCAGTAAGGGTATCTCCGCTTCGGCACTGCCTTACAAGAGAACTCCTCCCAGTTGGCTCAAGATCTCATCTCCAGATGTCTCTCTCGAAACCCTAATCTCTCTCTCTATACGTATATGGTTTTGTACGTATCTGATGATTTTCTACTGTTTTTTTTTTAGGTTGAAGAGAACATCTGCAAATTCGCGAAGAAAGGTATGACTCCGTCACAGATCGGAGTTATTCTTCGTGATTCTCACGGTATTGCTCAGGTCAAGAGCGTTACCGGAAGCAAGATCTTGCGTATCCTCAAAGCTCACGGTTGGTGATATATTCAAATCTCTGTTTGGTTCCCGAGAAAATGTTGCTTTTGCATTTGTAACCATTCCTCTGCTTTTTCTCATTTTCGATAGGGCTCGCTCCGGAAATTCCTGAGGATCTGTACCACTTGATCAAGAAGGCTGTTGCAATCAGGAAGCATTTGGAGAGGAACAGGAAGGACAAAGATTCCAAGTTTAGGCTGATCCTTGTCGAGAGCAGGATTCACCGACTTGCTCGATACTACAAGAAAACAAAGAAGCTCCCTCCTGTCTGGAAATAGTAAGCCTGGTCTTCTCTAATTTTGTTGGTTTTAATCATCTTTATCTTTGAATTGTACTGTTAGTACGTAAACTATATATTTCTTTTGTGATTCGTATTATAGTGTTTGTTTGTCAGCTGCTAATCCACATTTGATTGCTTTTTAGAACTTTGGACAATCCACATTTTGGAATTTGAATTACTGTAAAAATTGCTTTAATAAGACTGGATCTAGGTTTTATAAGAGCATCTTCAACCCTTCACCAATTTTTTGGTTTAATTTGATTCTAAATTCGAGTAAAAAGCTTGATTTGATTCAGCTACACCAATTCTTTCATCAATTTTCATCAAAATCTTTTAAAAATTGCCCTCTTATCTTATCCCAAATAATTTCCCTTTTTCGATGAAAAAAATCTCTCTAATGATTTATCTTTTTAAATTTTCATCAAATTCGAATCTGGCAAGTTCTCAATTTGATGAAACAAATGACTCTCATTTGATGATGTAAGGATTAGAGATGATTTTTGAGCATTTTTTCATCAAATTTAAATTTGATGAAAGAAAAGGTGAAGGATTGGGTTAAATGCTGAAAGGGAATGAAATTTCTTATACATATTCTTTTTTATTTTTATTTTTATTTTTATTTTTTATGGGTAGGTAACAAAGAAAAGATTTGTTTTTGACAAATATCCGTTTATTTTCTTAGATTTTTCCTAGGAACTAAATGAATTTTGCTTCTTCCACTTCATTTTCTTTCCATATATTTTCTTTTGTTTGTTTGTTTGTAATTTTCTCTCCACAATTTCAAGGTCCAAAGCATGGCAAATCTAAAACAATATGTTCTTCAATTCGAGTTTCAAAATGTTGATTCCATCCCTCCAAATGCATCATAAATTTTGGTAGCAAGTTTAAAATGTCTAGTCAAATTGTTCTAAAAGTTGTATTATAATTGAATATTCTGTTGACTGAATTGTGTTGTTCCTCACTATTTTTGCTGCGCAGACAATCTAAGCATCTCTAGCAATACTAGTCAAAATATCTAGCAAAATCCCTCTTTATTACTTGAACTGGTCACTTTTTTAATGTACACTCCAATAGTATTCTTTATTTTAGTTATCTTTCTTTAAAATATTCATTTAATGAGAGAAAAGGAAAGAATAAATGGTTTAAGAATAAAAATTAAGTGGCTAGTGTTTAGTGGCTCAACACAATTAGCTACTGTAGCACGAAACTATTTTCTCTAGTCTTTTGACTGGTTTGTTGGAGGAATTTTTCTTGAGTTTGGCGAGCTATTTTAGCTAAATTGATGGTTTAGCTAGCCTTACTGTGGATGCTTAGAGCATTCGCAGCAGACTTGCTACTTCCTTTATTTTGCTATTTTGTCTAGCCAAAAGCTTTAAATTCATCTCCACGAACGTTGCCTAAGCCTAGCGGAAATGACTTTGAGCTACATCATTCTGCAACCTTACATTTTTTTAATTAGTTGATCTTCTTTCATTCATATTATCATTGCTTCAAAATATATATAATTTTTTTTGTTTTGTGCTAATTTTTGTCAATACAATAATGATATTATAATTAAATTTTTTTAATCATATTTTGTTTATTATCTCATGTGTTAATATTGTATTAGTTTAATAGGTTTCAACATTTTTTTCTATTACTAATATAGTGTTGACACATGAAATGATAAATAAAATATAATATAAAATAAACTAGTCTTTTGATGGGTTTATTGCAGGGATTTTTCTTGAATTTGGCCAGCAATTTTAGGTAAATTGATGATTTAGCTAGCCTCACTGTGGAGGCTCTAAGCATCCACAGTAAACTTGCTACTTCTTTGTTTTGCTATTTTGTCAGTCAAAAGCTTTAAATTCATCTCCAAGAGCCTTGTCTAAGCCTAGCGGAAATGACTTTGAGCTACAACATTGTGTAGTAGCCTTACATTTTTATAATTAGTTGATATTCTTTCATTCATATTATCATTGCTTCAGGCCAAGTTTGGCATCTCCCTAAAAGTCAAAAAGTCAAAAAGTTACTCAAAAAGTGAAAAAGCTATCACTATTCACCAAAAAAAAATATTAAAAAATTAATTTTCCACACAAAAGTACAACTCAGTAATCATGTATGTTCAACGCTGTGCAGCGTTTGTTAAGAAAAATTGTACAGTTTGGGTGCAATTTTCACACACTGCTGTTCGGCCCGTGGGGGCCTATTACGGGTTCCGTTTTGATAATCTGAACCGTTCAATGTGTAGAACTCGTCGAATACTATATGTCTGTAAAAAATCACATTGATCGGATATCAATAATTATATGATCAAATCAGTTTTGTATAAAAAAAATGGATGGTGTTATAATTAACGATTGAAAAAAAACAAATCTGATCAGATAGCTATCGATATCCGATCAACGTTATTTTTTATAGGCATATTGTACTCGACGAGTTCTACACATTGAATGATTCAGATTATCAAAATGGGACCTGTGATGACCCCTACGAGCCGAACAAAATCGTCCAGTGCAATGCTCGAAAAGTAGCCAATAATTTCTTATCATCAATCACTTTTTTGTTTTTTTGGACTAAAAAGTTGAGAAAAAAAAAATGGATGTTTGGATTAACTTTTTGACTTTTTATAAAAAAATATGTATTAAAAAATTGTATAAAGAAGTGTGTAGGAGAATATTAGAGATGTGTGTTGTCCAGTCGTATAATCTGCATAGTCGGATTGATGGTAAGAAATTATTGGCTATTTTTCGGGCATTGCACTAGACGGTTTTGTTCGGCCCGTGGGGGCCATTGCGGGTCCCATTTTGATAATTTGAACTGTTCAATGTGTAGAACTCGTAGAGTATTTTATGCTTATAAAAAATCACGTTGATAACGTTGATCGAATATCGATAGCTATCTGATCAAATTTGTTTTTTTGTAGTCATTAATTATAACACCATCTTTTTTTTTTATACAAAACTGATTTGATCATGTAGTTATCGATATCCAATCAATGGATTTTTTACAGACATATAATACTTAACAAGTTCTACACATTAACAGTTCAGATTATTAAAACGGAATCTGAGGTGGACCCTCACAGGCCGAACAACAGTGTGTGAAAATTGCACCCAAACTGTGCAATTTTTCTGAACAAACGTTGCGCGGCGCCAACCATACATGATTGCTGAGTTGTATGGATGTGTGGAAAATTAATTTTTTAATATTTTTTTTGGTGAATAGTGATAACTTTTTGGCTTTTTGGGGAGATGCCAAACTTGGCCTAAATATATTTTTTTGTTGTTCTTGTTAATCTTTGTCAATACAATAATGATATGATAATCAAATTTTTTTATCATATTTTGTTTATCATCTCATGTGTTAATATTGTATTAGTTTAATAAAGGTCTCAACACTTTTGTTTATTACTAATGCAGTGTTGACACATGAGATGATAAATAAAATATAATATAAAATGGGAATATAACATCATTGTTGTTATTGGGAAATGTCTTAAATGTAGCTGTTGAAAACATATGACCCTTGAAAAATATAGTTGCAAAATTATAACTGTTAATAAATATATAGTTGTATTTGAGAAAAGAAATTTTTTTTAAAGGAAGATAGTTAAAGAAGAGTCTTATTGGAGTGTACAAATGAAACGAGACTAGCTAAAATAATAAAGTGAAATTTTGGATAGCTATTTCAGCTATCCCTGTTGGAGATGCCCTTACACGGCATTCTAGTTTGTAATGTTATTTATCCCTATTTCTTCATATTCTATGACTGCTTGTTGAATTACATTGTCATATTTTAACAAATTTGTTATGATAATTTAAGGGAGTTTATATATTTGCTCCTCTTTTTTTTTTTGTGCAGTTTGTTTGTAAAAGACTTGCCTCCTTATTTTAACTGTTTTCCTTGTTGAAAGTTTGCCATGATACCAATAAATTCATAATTTGTGTACGTCAGAATATAATATTCCAAGCAATATGTAGAGCCAAACACCCCCTAAGTTAAACCCAACCCATCAGCTCTAAGAACAAAAAACATGTTTATAGGTGTAACCGAACACTATCTGTCAGTTCTAGCTGATGGGTAGTGTTTGGTTGTACCCATGTTTGGAGTTGGGTTTTGGGTTTTAGGGATCTTAGGTTGGGTTTTGGGTTTTAGGTATTTGTTTGGCTCTACATATTGCTGGGAATGTTGTAAAGAATCCATGTTTTTTTATTTTTTATTTTTTTATTCTTTCCCCATTTTGTACTTTCGATATACAAGATGTAAAGTTGTAATTATTTCATGCATGCTGTTTTTGCTTCTTCAGCTTAGCATTATTACTGTGTTTTTTTGAAATTTGGGCTTTTGTTTTTAACAATTTTGCTAAATCTTGGTGAGATCTTGTTGGATTGCAAAGAGGTGCTTATAGGTGTCATCTCCCATTTAGTGTTTTTAGTATTATTTTCTTGTGAGTTGCAATTATATGCATTTCTTTCTCCCCCTTCTTGTTCTCTAATTTTATTGATGCTTCTGACCAGCATTTTATGGGGGAAGGTGAATGAACTATGGCATTATAATTCATGAGATGATTCTCCCGCTGCTTTCATGAAGATGATACAACTGGGAAACCAGAAGTTCACCCTGTCTTTATTTTTAGATCAGTGTCTATCAAGTTATCAGTCTCTTTTGATTTTTCTTTTCTTTGTGTCTTGTTTTATTTAAACACTTAACTATTCTTTTGCTGATTGCTTATTGATTTTATGCTAACTCAAAGCTCCTCATTTGCAGTGAGTCAACCACTGCCAGCACGCTTGTTGCTTAGGTTAGCTCATACCAGCTCAGCCAAGTTTTGGGATTATTATGCGAGGCATGGGCGCCTTCTTTTTGCTCTTAATTACCCAATATAGTCTTCTCTTAGATTGAAAATTTTGTTTAGACAAGAATGTGACTCATAATTTCTGAAGGATTTTGTTATTTTGATTGGGAATTGGATTCGAAATTGAATTAAATTATTACAGTATTTGTTCTTGTGCTTTTCAACTCCCCTTTGCTCTTGGAGAATGATGTTTTACTCGTACGTCTGCACTGTTGATGGGAATAACTCTTGCCTCATAGCCTAACTCTTTATGGTGGCTGCGGAGCTATTTGAAATTTGGTGCCTTCTAACAAAAAAATTCCTCCACACTTTGGTTTTGTTTGGTTTGTTTTATTCTTATTCTCTCCTTCTAAATTGTAGAATATGCAAGTGAATCAACTAGTAATGGATGGATGATTTCCTTAATTTATAATGGGAGCAGATTGTCTCTGGTCCAAAATTTGAACCATTAACTGAATTATTCATTTTGCAGGATTCTTTGGATATAACCTTTGAAAAAAATTAATTGATTTGAAAATCAAAACTTGCGTACTTGATTGTGTTTGTTTTAAAAAATTCGGTAAGTATGTTTTTAAAAGTGTATCATTCAACTTTTTGATAAATAAACATGATAAATTGAATAATTTATGATTATGAGACTGATATAATTTTTTTTTTAATAAATAATATATGCAGAGATTTTTATAAAATAAACGGTTTGAATCCATAATAGAATCACATGCCACGACAACACCTTATAGTTCAGATGGAAGTTCAGCTCTATACAAAATTATCTGTGACCACTTTTTGAGTTATTAAACATATTACAAATTCTCCTGTCAAAATTTATATCATTTAAATGTTTCGAGTTTGCATCAAATGGTGTTTTATGAATGGGTTTACATATGCTTTCAAAGAATCTTGAAACAATGATTGGAGATTTTGGGATCAAATATTGTAGAAGTCAATTATATAATTATGTTTGGGAGAAATTTTTTTACTTTTTAGTCACTCGCTTATTTGGTTTGAGTTTTATGAATTTATTTTTTAGAAAATTAATTTTTTTTTTTTTTGTTTTCACTGATTTTTTTAATATTTTAAATAAATTTTTTTTTAATTTTTAGATATATCTAACATAAATATACTCAAAAAGTATAATATTTGTGAAAAAAAAAAACTTTAAAAAATTCATTAAATATCAAAAATTAAAAAATTAATATATTTTTCGTATTCTTGTGTATTTATTGATTTTTTAAAATATTTTTTTTACAAATATTATACTTTTTAGATATATCTAAAAAAAATAAAAATTGCTTAAAATTTTAAAAATATTCATTAAAAACAAAAAAAATACGAAAAATAAATAACTTAATTTTCAAAAAATTGAATCCAGAAAATTGAAATCAAACACAATAACTTGTACATTTTTCACAGAAAACCAAACACAGAATTAATTTTTTTTAAAATTTTTTTTCTTTATAGAAATCTCTATTCATTTTCTTAGTTGTAACAAACAAAAGAAATAAATTCTCTTTTTTCTCTATCATTTTTCTTTTCTTTTCCCTTCCAAGAAGAAAGGCTTTGCACTGCAGTTAACCAAGTGCAAGGTAACGAAGCCTTTATCCCAACAAAATAATTCAGGACTCAAATCTGAATCTATATTATATGTCTAATCTTTTTCCATCTTAATGGGGCTTCCATCAGTTGGGGATTTTGTTGGGAAAATCAAGAATTTAAAAAACACGTAGAAACACGTTTCGGTTTAACGAGATAGATTCATCATTTAAATATTATGAATTTATATTTATAATACCAACGCTTAACATAAATTATTTTAAATGTACGGAAAAGAAATACGTCTTCTCGTATAATCCTGTTGATCAAGTCTGTCCTCATCCGTACGACGTCGCTTTATCACCTGAAAATATAAACGTGAGCTAGCCGGCGAGTGTGTGTCGGAAACCTCTTCGGTAGTAAGCTTGACAAATAGACAAAAACTCTGTATATTCAGAAAACAAAGTTGTGTTACCTCTCCAAAGGTGATATAGGTGAGCTTTTATAGGTTTCGTGTGGCACAATCCAAGTAGGACTCTTATTCCTCCATGTAGAGTCCTCTTAGGATTCATACTCCTGAAAGATTATGCTTCTTTCAACACTCCCCTCACTGCTTGAACCAAGTGAGATGGTTTTAACACGGCCGGACTCCAATATGACCGAAGTAACCACTACTTCGGCCCCTTACTTTCCTTTCTCCTACCCCGGTCTCATGTGTAAAGGCCGAGCTATCCATAGAAGAACCAAGCCGAGCTAGCCTATGATCAGGTCCCAGAATGAGCTCAACATACCTCGGTTCCAATCAATGCAACCGAGATAACAAACAATAGACGCCGGACCAAGCCTCCTTACGTCGGCACCGGCCTTTTACTTCGGTCTAGACTGCCGTACGGCCCATCTTCTTATCCTTCTCAAAACGGCCCAAAGAGCGGCCCACTATCCTAGCTCGGCCCAATTTATCTGTATAAATTACCCTCTCAAATGCCCCTTAATCCCATCTGTGTAGCATGATAGGGATTACCTGTCCATCAGCCGAGCTAGAGTTTTAACCTTTCCAGCCGAGCTAAAAAACCCCTTAGCTTCTCCAGCCGAGCTACACTCAAGCCGGGCTGTGCACGTCCGGTCAAAATGTCTCTTCAACTGCAGCAACTGAAACGCTTCTCCTTTCAGTGACACGTGGCAGGCTCTTATTGGCTATTCACAGCTGTAACGCTGCTCTCGTACTCCGTAATTTTCGAACAGTTACCGCCATTTTTCCCTTTACACAAAACATTCCCTTCATTTTCTCGATCTACCTTTACTCTTCACTTCTTGTGCTCTCTCTCTTGTGCTTCTTCAATCTTCTTGCAACCTCTGAGCTCTCGCTTTTTTACTGTTGCTGTTCCATTTCCAGCTATTCTGCTTTCCCTGGTAAGTATCATAAACCTTGTTTTTATTTTGTTTTCTCCACAGCAATCTGTTTCGTGTGTTTTTGCAAAACACTTTGTTTTTCTTCCACTGTATTCATACTTTCTAAAAAACTCTGTCTGTAGAACCTCATGAATCTTCAAATAATAGCAAGTAGAACACTTATCTGATCCAAAAAACACGTCCAACCGAACTAGAAAACAGTTTTTGCTATGTAAAGATTTAGGTAGAGTGGAACCGAACTTGAACTTGTACATATCACAGTAGTTTCAATAGGTAACCATCTGATTCACAGTAGCCAAAATAAAAACTCATCGAACTATGAATTTCGGCCCTAGACCAAGCTAAGCCTTCGGGGCTAAGCCAGCTTTCTGAGTCTCAAAATCGGACTCAGAAAGATGCCCCTTGATGCCCAACCAGAGTAACAAATCCATAGGTAGAACCGGGATAACCAAACATCCTGCCGAGCCGAGATAAAAAGTACTTTGTTGAAACCGTGGTAGATCCTATAGCACCCAACGTAGCCGAAGTAAGACTTCTCTTTTCTTGCTTTGTTTTTGTAGCACGGTCAACGATCTGTGCTTAACACCTTGTTTTTCCACTTTACAGACTTAGGTTGCCCAGGCACTCCCTCTGTGTGCTCAATCGAGCTTCTGAGCACAACTTTTCAGCCGAATTAATTTATTTTATAAGTTATACAATAAATGGGGAAGTACAGATTTTTAGTAGAAACCCCAGGAGGCCTTGCCGAATTCCATAAGGATTACAACATTCCTGCCGATGTCCACCTTACCCTAGCCAAGAAAGACACCATACCTTGGGGGAATGAGGGTTTTGTGCCTTTTACCATTCTTTCAATAATTGAAACCGGACTAAGATTTCCAGTCCAACCATTAATTTGCGAGTTTCTTAGGCAAACCAGGCTATGCCCAACCCAACTATCAACTAACTCATATCGTATAATAATGGGCATCACCGAACTTAACCACCAAACCGGCCTGAACCTCGGTCTGGCAGAAATATTCCACCAATATTTCTTAGGATCCAAAGAGGATGGATAGGTATATTACCTTAGGATACGCCGACGTAGAGAAAAAATAATAAAAAATACGCCGGATAAAGACTTGAACGATGACGACTTCTTCTGGGTATCTGGGAATTTCGAAGACCACCAAGCCCAGATCCCAGGCCGAAGTATAAACTGGAACAAAGGAATCCCTGGTATACTTTACTTCGGTCTCCTTGCTTTCTACTTTTTTACTCCGGTTGCTAATTTTAAGCCGAACTAACAGTTTATCTTTTTCATGTAGATTCAGCTCACATTCATTCATTGTATAGCCACCCCAATTTAGGCGTACTTCGCGCTGCACTACGCGTTACAGAAAGAAGTTGGGCTAAACTCTTCAGTTTTAAGCCGACATACCGATACACCGGTCACCGAAAAGCAAGACTTACTGACTTTCTCCTTGAAGAAGCACCTGAACCGGACCCATCTTTGCCCCAGATAAACCTAATCCCACTCACAGCCGAACAAGAAATGGCAAAGAAGAGCAGGCTGAAGGCCCTTCTGACCGTAACAACTCCGGCCGATGTACAACCAACCGGTCAAACCACTGAAACCGTGGTGGCTCTTCTATCCCAGCAGCCATCTTCTTCTCGCCGAAACAAGCGTGCCCGGACTAGCCAAACCGAGCCACGCCTTGTTGATGAGGACGAGACCATTCTGCCACCAAGTCCTTCTTCAAACATCCAAAAAAGCTCCCAACCGGAGCAACCAGACCAAACTGCCTCCTCCTCCAAATGGGTTCCTGCCCTCACCTTCAACGACCGAGATATCACTGCTGTTGATTCGGTGGTCTCAGAGAAGGATCACTTAATGGCTTTTAATCTAGCCAAAAGTGTATGCATTTCAAAAGATATGGAGCACCACTATAAACAACTCAACACCGAACTGAAGTCCATTCGGTCTTCAACCAAGTCCATGATCCTAGTAAATAGCTTTCTTCTTTCTTTGTAATTTTTCCCAACTTTCAGTCCTGCTAACGTTACTTCTCCTTTGCAGGCCATCCAGAAAAATCAAGTTTACACATAGGAGGGTCATGGAACTTAGGCGAAATACAAGGGAGGCCATGGCGGAGGCCGAAGGAAAGTCAGCCGAGCTAGAGGAAGCCAAAAAACAACTGGCTGAACTGAGATCTGAAAATGCTTGGCTGACCGAGCTTGCTAATTCGGTTGAAGTCGAAAAGCAGAAGGTTGCCAACGAGGCGAAAGACAAATATCTGCGCATCTTGGCAAAGATTGAGAAGAAAAAAGATGCCGAGATAAACCAACTGAAGGCCGGAATGAAGAAAGCCGAAAAACGAGGCTTTAAGAAGGCCGAAGACGCATACACCCTCCAGTGCGATGCAGCCAAGGATCTTTTCTTTAAGTGCGGAAGGAGGAGTGCGGTGGAGCAGCTCGGTTGTTCGCCGGACACCGATGTCTACAATGCTCCACCGTACTCTATTTCGGTTTCGCTGTCACAATACGCTGCCGATCTTCAAAGGTAATTTCTGGAAGGGTCTGACAATGATGAGGATGATGATGATGATGATGAGGATGAGGAGCCAACCATTACTCCGGTCGTCAATGAGCAGGCTGATAATCAATCACTTCGGTTGGAGCCGGTTGTGGAAAACCCAACTGATGGGCTGCCGACTGACACCGCGCTGCCAGTTGATACCGAGGTCCAAGTTGAGACCGAACTCCTACCTCAAACCGGACTTCGAACAGATGCTGATGGTGACTTTGATGCAGAAATTGATGAACTTTTCCGTTGATTTTGTTTCCTTTCTTTTCTTTTGTATTTGATCTTTGTAACCAGGTTGCGGCCCCTTAATTGTATTTGCTTTGCACTTTTCAATGAAAAAAATCTTCTTCAACTCTTATTCCGGTTTTGTGTATGTATGCTTGCACCTGTAATGAATTTTCCATGTACTCATTTGCTCAACTGTGATCTCAGTTTTAGCTATCTAACTTACTAGCCAACCACTCTTCAGCCGATATAGATACTTCGGCTGAAGAGTATCCAGTGTTGGTTTAATCCAGCCAACCACTCTTCAACCGATATAACTTACTTCGGCTGAGGAGTACAAAGAGTTGGTTTAATCCAGCCAACCACTCTTCAGCCGTACACTTACTTCGGTTGAAGAGTACAAAGAGTTGGTTTAATCCAGCCAACCACTCTTCAGCCATACACTTACTTCGGCTGAAGAGTACAAAGAGTTGATTTAATCCAGCCAACCACTCTTTAGCCATACACTTACTTCGGCTGAAGAGTACAAAGAGTTGGTTTAATCCAGCCAACCTCTAGGTCGGTTTTTCCAGCCAACCACTCTTCAGCCATACATTTACTTCGGCTGAAGAGTACAAATAGTTGGTTTAATCCAGCCAACCACTCTTTAGTTATACACTTACTTCGGCTGAAGAGTACAAAGAGTTGGTTTAATCCAGCCAACCACTCTTCAGCCATACACTTACTTCGGCTGAAGAGTACAAAGAGTTGGTTTAATCCAGCCAACCTCTAGGTCGGTTTTTCTAGCCAACCACTCTTCAGCCATACATTTACTTTGGCTGAAGAGTACAAAGAGTTGGTTTAATCCAGCCAACCACTCTTCAGCCGTACACTTACTTCGGCTGAAGAGTACAAAGAGTTGGTTTAATCCAACCAACCTCTAAGTTGGTTTTTCCAGCCAACTTAGAATAAAGTGTTTGGTTATACTGACCAAACGTCCTGCAGCCTGGATCCTAATCCTGGGCTTAGGAAGGGTCATAGTTGGTTATTCCGGCCAACTATGTTTACAATGCTACTAACTTACTAGAGCTAATTTCTACTGAAGACAATTATGCTAAAAAAGAATCGATTTGTTTTATTGGGAATGTAGAAAATTACACATACTTAAAAAGAAGAAAAAAGCTAGAAATAAAACAACTTGAGATTTGCAGTGTTCTATGGTCTGGGAATTGCTTTGTCGTCCTCATCTTCTAAGTGGTATGTCCCTTTGCCTGCTAATCCAACCACTTTGTAAGGTCCTTCCCAATTAGGTCCCAACTTGCCATCTCCTGGAACTAAGGTGTTTCCCATTACTTTGCGCAGTACCCAATCTCCGATCTTGAATTGTCTTGGATGCACTATTTTGTTATACTTTCTGGACAACTCTTGTTGGTAGGAGACGATGTGGACCAATGCTCTGTCTCTTCTTTTTTCCTCAAGATCAAGCTCCAATGCTATGGCTTCGCCATTTAAGTCTGGATCAAAGTTTTCGCTTCGAATTGTGGGGAGGCCAACTTTTAATGGGATGACTGCTTCCATGCCATAGGCTAAGGAGAATGGTGTTTCTCCTGTTGATCGTCGAGGCGTGGTGCGGTAAGCCCATAAAACATGGGGGAGCTCTTCTGCCCATTTGCCTTTTGCCTGCTTTAACCTCTTCTTTAATCCATCAAAGACTACCTTGTTTGATGCCTTTGCCTGACCATTTGCTTGGGGATATGCCGGCGTAGAGTTGTAGAACTCTATCTTGTATTCTTCACAAAAGCCTCTGAAAATTTTGCCGTCGAACTGAGTGCCGTTGTCTGAGATTAATGCCTTTGGAATGCCGAATCGGGTGATGATATTCTACCAGACGAATTTCTTTACATCTTTCTCCTTGATTAACGCCAAGGCTTCTGCTTCCACCCACTTTGTGAAGTAGTCGGTTGCGGCAAGAAAGAACTTTCTGTTGCCTGGTGCTGTTGGAAGTGGGCCTACTATGTCCAATCTCCACATTGCGAAGGGCCATAGGCTAGTTAGAGGTAGAAGTTCTCTGGCAGGTTGGTGTATTTGGTGTGCGAACTTTTGACACTTTTCGCACTTTTTAACATACTTCTCCGAATCCGCTTGCATGTATGGCCACCATTATCCTTGCGAGATCGCTCTGTATGCCAATGATCTTCCTCCTTGATGGCTGCCACAAACACCTTCATGTATTTCGAATAGGAATGCTTCCACTTTGCTGGGGTGAACACACTTCAAATAAGGTCCTGAAAACGACTTCTTGTACAATGCCAAGGATGGGGAGAGCCAAAATCGTTGTGACTTTGCTCTTATTCTGTTGGCTTCTTTCTTCTCTTCTGGTAAGGTGCCGCCTTTCAGGAACAGTATGATGGGATCCATCCAAGAGAGGCCTAACTCTGCACAGCATACCTCTTTTGCTTCTAGGTTTTCAATGCTTGGTTTAGGCAGGTAGTCGATTAGTAGTGGGTGAGGGATAGAGGTATCTGTCATTGAGGCGAAGCCTGCGAGTTCATCTGTTCTGCTGTTTTCTTCTCTGCCGATCTGTTCTATTCTCACCACTTCAAACTTTTTTATCTCTGTTCTGACCAATTCTTGGTACTTGGCCATTTTGTCATCCTTTGCCTCGTAGTCGCCAGATATTTGGTTAACCACTAGCTGCGAGTCACTGTAAACCATTAGCTCGGTGGCCTTCATGTAGAGTGCTGACTTGAGACCTGCTAGAAGCGCTTCATACTCCGCTTTGTTGTTTGATGCTGGGAAACCAAGGTTAATTGCCTGCTCCACTACTAGGCCGTCTGGAGAGATGAGGACTATGCCAAGTCCTGCTCCATGCCGGTTGGATGCTTCGTCTACGAAGAGCTTCCACATCTCTCCTACGAACAACTTTCAGCAAGCAGAGGGATCAGATGATGCCTTAGGATCTTTGATGTTGCTGGTGGCTTCTTTAGAGTCCATGCTCGCTGTCTGCCCCTTACTTTTTATTTGCATCAAGTCTTTATTTGTCGGTGAGTCCTGACTTGGTGTAGCACGGTTTGTTTCTTCCTTCCTTTCGTTACTCTGGTCTGCCTCAGGGCCTGACTGAGTAACCATCACTAGGGGTTGCGTTATTCCGACGTCAACTTCCATCCCTAGTTCGGTTGTTTCAGTTAGGTCGACTGGGCAGATGTGATGACTTCCTGGTGTGAATTCTGCGACGAAGTCTGCCAATGCTTGTGCTTTTATTGCGGTCCTAGGTTGGAACTTGATGTCGTATTATCCCAATTCCACTGCCCACTTCAGAATTCGCCCAGAGAAGTTTGCTCTTTCAAATAAAGCCTTTAATGGGAAGGCTGTGAGAACAACTACGGTGTGGGCGTGAAAGTAATGCGATAACTTTCTTGAGGCCATCATCAAGGCCAATGCCAGTTTCTCCAGTGGTAAGTACCTTGTTTCGGTGCCCAGTAATGTCTTGCTGACATAGTAGATAGGAAGATGTTGGATTCCTTCTGCGTGGACCAACACTGCGCTAATTGCATGCTGCGAGACCGCCAGGTATAAGAAGAGTTCTTCTCCAGGGATTGGGGTTACAAGTAGTGGTGGAGAAGACATGTATTCTTTTAGGCTTTCCAGGGCGTGGTCGCATTCTTTGTCCCACTCAAACTTAGCCTTCAGTGCATGGAAAAATGGTCGTAGCCTGTCTGATGACCGGCTTATGAACCGATTAAGCACAGCCGCCATGCCAGTGAGATGCTGCACTTCCTTCACTGAGTTTGGCCTCTCCAGATCTTGTATTGCCTTGATCTGAGAAGGGTCCGCTTCTATACCCCAGTTGGTCACCAAGAAGCCTAGGAATTTGTCAGATCCTACTCCGAACGCACACTTCGACGCGTTGAGGCGTAACTTATGCTTCTTCAGGATCTCGAACATCTCACCTAGGTCATTGAGGTGGTCATTCTCATCCTTGCTTTTGACCACCATATCATCGATGTAAGCCTCCATTGTTCTACCTAACAATGGCTCAAACATCTTGGTGACCATTCTTTGAAATGTCGCCCCTGCGTTCTTCAGGCCGAAGGGCATGACCTTGTAGCAGTACAATCCTCTTGGAGTTGTGAAGGATGTGACCTCCTGCTCTGGTTCATGCATGGCGATTTGGTGGTAGCCTCTGTATGCATCCAGAAAACTAAGTCGGTTGTGCCCTGCCGTTAAGTCTACCAATTGATCTATCATTGGTAGAGGAAAGCTATCTTTTGGGCACGCCTTATTGACCGTTTTGTAGTCAACGCAGACACGCCACTTGTCATTCTTCTTTGGCACTACGACGATGTTGGAGATCCATCTTGGGTAGTGCACTTCTCTGATTGCCCCTGCTTCTAGCAGGTTTCCTACTTCTTCCGCCACTATTTCGGCGTGGTGGAGTGCCGATCTGCGGGTGCGCTGAATGATTGGTCTGGCAGAGGGGTGGATATTGAGTTGGTGACAGATGAAGTTGGGATCAATGCCTGGCATGTCGTATGGGGTCCAGGCGAACACTTCGATGTTTGAGGTCAGAAATTCTAAGACCTCCAACCTCTCAGTGCTGGACAACGACGAACCAAGCAAAAAGAACTTATCCGGGTTCTTTTCATCTATTCTGACTTCCACCAAGTCCTCCACTGCTTTCTGACTAGCCGCTTTGCCAACATCTGCGAATAGTTCATTACTCTCAGGTTCTTCCACCGAATGAACGTATCCTTTGGCAGCGCGGCTGCCGTTCACTGTGATAAAGCACTGCTTCGACATGATCTGATCTCCATAAACTTCTTCTATTACTCCGGTGTCGTTGGGAAACCGCATCACTTAGTGGTAGGAGGATGCCACCGAGCGCATGGCGTGCAGCCATGTTCTACCCAAGATAATGTTGTAAGTGGAGGGGACCTTCAACAGCCAAAACTCTACTTATTTTGTCACACTCCCTGCTCTGACTTTGAGGATAATTTTGTTAACGGGCCATTCTGGCATGGAGTTGAATCCAATAAGGGGAGATATGGCAGGCGCCAAGTCTTTATCTTGCAATTTTAGTTGTTTGAAGGTTTCATAGTACATGATTTCACATGAACTACCTTGGTCAATCAGAATCCGCTTGACGTCAAAATCCTTGACTCGGAGAGTGACGACCAAGGTATCGTTGTAAGGGCAATAAATCCTTGCCAAGTCTTTATCCGAAAAAGACATGACATTCGTGTCCTCTGTCTTCACCTTTTTGATGGTGGGTTGGGCACTTAGCACTTTTCTCAAGTGCTCAGCTTTTTTAATTGATCCTCTGAGTTCGCATACACGCTCAGGTTCAAAGACTCCATGTATTACGTTGATTACGCCTTGAGGTGGGGCGTCAATTGGCATACCATTGGGGTTGTGATGGTCCTGGGGGGCTGGTTGTGCCCTTCCTTCGATATATTTATCCAGGTGGCCTGCCGCTACCAACTCCTTCAAGTGCTGTCTCAATGGCGTGCAATTCTCTGTGCGGTGCCCCTTTTCTTTATGGAAGGTACACCGTGACCTGTCGTCGTAGTCCTTCTGAGCCTCGCCTAGCTTGGCTGGCCACTTGACGAAAGGCTCGTCTTGAATCTCACTAAGTATTCGGTAGATCGATTTTTTGAAGACCGTGGTTATTGCAGTGCAGACTCTCAACCATCTCTTGTCCTGGTCCTCGCCGTTGTCTCGCCTGCCCCGTCCGTTTCGGTTTTAGCGATCTACCGTATTGACCTTCGCTGAGGTCTTCTTCTCTGGTGTTATGGTCGCGCCAGTTTTTGCTTTGGCACGAGCGCCATCCTCTTCCACCTTGATGTGCTGATGCACTCTCCCCATCAGGGCCTCCATGGTGAGGAGTGGTGTCATGGTGATAGAGTCCCTCAGTCTGTTCTTGACTGGAAGGCCTCTTTTGTATTGCGCAATGGCGAGATTGGTCGGGCAGTCCCCAATCTGGTTGAATGTCTCCCAGTAGCGACTGTTGTATGACCTCAGAGTCTCCTTGTCGCCCATGTCGATGGAGAGTAATTGGTCGATCTCCACCGGGGTTTTAGTGTTTGTTCTGAACCGCATTACAAACGCCTCCGCTAGTTGTGCCCAGGAGGCTATGCTGCCCTCTGGAAGCTTCTCAAACCAAGTCAAGCCCAGGTCGCCAAGGCTTGAAGGGAATAGGATGCACATCAAGGCTTCGTTTCACCAGTATATAGCCATGACCTGGCGAAAGTGGCTTAAGTGCGAGTAGGGGTCCGTCTTCCCCTCATATGTTGTGAATTTGGGCTGTAGAAAGCCTGACGGTAGGGGCGCGTTCTCTATTGCGGGGACGAATGGTGAGGTCTGCAGCCTTGCCAATGCCTTGTCCGTTGGTTCGTATGCCGGGTGCGGTATTGGCATTTCAACCTCGACGCTTCCGTGCGTCCGAGGAGCCAATCGCTGTAAGGCAGGGACTCTGTGTAGATCGCGCGCTCTGGCGTCCTCCTTTCATCGTGCCTTCTCTTCTAGCACAGATCGTAGGTCGGATGATCTGGGTAAATCCATATGTTTAGACCTTGTCTGGTGTGTATGTGAGGGCCAATACGTGCTTCCCTCGGTGTACGACCTCTCAGATCTCGTCCTCTCAGACCTGGAGTGACGAGTTCTGGAAGATCTGGATTGTGTATCGCTTGTCCTGAGGCTTCTGTTCTCTGCTTGGGAGGGTGTAGAATTCCTACTACGACCCTCTGAGTGGCGAGGGGGCGTCTTGTTGTTGCGCCCCTCTCATGTCGCCACTTCTTTTCCTTTCACCTAGCGCCTTAAAGACTCCATGTCCGCCGCCATCTTACGAATCAATTCGTCTTGTTGTCTGACGCGATCCTCCAGAGTTTGAGGATCAATCCTGCGCCTCTGTCTTTCTAGGCTTTGCGAACGAGAGGGATGAGGGCTGTTATTCCGCTTCGTCCCCTCGCATCCCTCATGGAATTCTGTCTCTGTGGCTCTAGGTCTGCCATGGGAGTGACTAAGGGTAGACCTTCGCGCCTTGCACTCCCATCTGGAGTTTGTCCGTCAATGGCGGACTGAGGTAATTCTTCGTTGTTTGCCATTGATGTTTGAGAGAAAGCTTGATCAAGAGGTTGTTCTTGTCTATTTTCCCACAGACGGCGCCAATTGTACGGGAAAGAAATACGCTTTCTCGTATAATCCTGTTGATCAAGTCTGCGCTCCTCCGCTCCTCCGTACGACGTCGCTTTATCACCTGAAAATACAAACGTGAGCTAGCCGGCGGGTGTGTGTCGGAAACCTCTCCGGTGCCTAAGTCAGTAAGCTTGACAAATAGACAAAAGCTCTGTGTATTCAGAAAACAAAGTTGTGTTACCTTTCCAAAGGTGATATAGGTGAGCTTTTATAGGTTTCGTGTGGCACAATCCAAGTAGGACTCTTATACCTCCATGTAGAGTCCTCTTAGGATTCATACTCCTGAAAGATTATGCTTCTTTCAACACCCCCCTCACTGCTTGAACCAAGTGAGATGGTTTTAACACGGCCGGACTCCAATATGATCGAAGTAACCACTACTTTGGCCCCTTACTTTCCTTTCTCCTACCCCAGTCTCATGGGTAAAGGCCGAGCTATCCATAGAAGAACCAAGCCGAGCTAGTCTATGATCAGGTCCCAGAATGAGCTCAATATACCTCGGTTCCAATCAATGCAACCGAGATAACAAACAATAGACGCCGGACCAAGCCTCCTTACGTCGGCACCGGCCTTTTACTTCGGTCTAGACTGCCGTACGGCCCATCTTTTTATCCTTCTCAAAACGGCCCAAAGAGTGGCCCACTATCCTAGCTCGGCCCAATTTATCTGTATAAATTACCCTCTCACTAAACTTATACATACTCAACTAGTTCAGCTAGTTTTTGAGATTAAATAGAAGTTGAATTGTGGGCACTTGGTGGTTGTTTAAAATTGGCTCTTCACTCTGGAATCACAGGAATTTGAAGTTAAATCAGATGTTGGTTTTGGTGCGACATCTCATCATGGGATACCTCCAGTAAATTTTTATTTATTTATTTTATTTTGGATGATTATAGATGCCTTATGAATCGATTAAAAGTGATCACCATTATTATATATATGAGTAATGATTCATAACTCTAAGGTTATGTTTGTTTGGATGGACATGAGCTTGAGATTAGACTAATAGTTCAATAAAATTATTAATCCAATATTTGGTTAAACAATTGAAAAACGGATTAACAATCCATCCGGATATGATATCTCACATATGACGAATTAGGGGGGTGAGATATAAATTAGAGGATTAAGCTAAAGTCTAGACTATTAGTCTCTCTCTATAATCTTAACTCAATCCAAACATAGGATATGATACATAATCTAAAGAGATTCGTAGTCCTAGGACTATTAGTTATGGGAATGCTAATCTAACCTAATCTAGTCCGTCCAAACAAACATGGCCTAAATTTAGAACTCTAACAATGGTATTAATGATGTGGTATGGAGCGCAAAAAAAAAAAAAAAAAAAAAAGACACATACATAAATCAAACAAAAATGCTTGACAACTCTAAAACTATGAGCTTTAAAGGAGCTCTTGGTGGTGGATCCTACTTATTGATGTGATATTTTGACCTTAGTTTTATTTTTATTTTTATTTCTTTGAATTTTTGCCTCATTAGTGCTCAATTAGAGCTTCCAAATTAAAGGGATGCATCATTATTGTTTATCAAATTATTTATGAGTGAGACCCACTGCCACATAAGTACAGCTCTACTTTTAATGCTCTTAAACATTTTTGTAAACGTATTTATCGAGAGTGTGTTGATCCAACGATTGAGGTGTATTCAATTTCAATTTTAATCTATGTTTTCTTTGATAAAAAAAAAAAGAAAAAGAAAAAGAAAAAAAAGAAAGAAGGAAAGAAAAAAAAATACGAAACATATTTACGTTGTGATTAATATAAAAGAGCAGTGCCTCATACCCTCAGTGGAGGTTGCACCCCCAGTGAGGTGGCGCACTCCCACTGACTGACAGTCCAAAAAAAAATAATAATTTTTTTCGCTTAATCATGAACCTCCACTTCACTTGGAGGTCGACCTTCAGTGGGGGTATAATGTATTTTCGAATATAAAAATGCTTTACATAGACATAAAATGAGAATTGATCCATGCTCAAATTGATAGGGTTTGTGTCGATTTCAAATTAGTTGACCTATTAAGTAATGATTGGTCAATAAATGGACTTGACATAACCAATCCGATCTCAACACATTAATTAATTTCAAGCCGCTGATCTGAATTATTGGAATGCATTAAAAGCTGATAATCTAAACATAATTTTTTATTTTTTATTTTTCGATTACAAGGTATGCTGTCTCTCTATATATTTGAACATCAAACCTTACTATTCTTGATACCTAACTTCCATTTCCATGACCACTTGGATAATTGTCGGGGTCTCGGTTGATTTAAAAATTAAAAGTATTATTTTTTTAAAGATGTGTTTGTTTAGACGGATTGGATAAGAGAGGATTGTAATTCATCAGACTATTAGTTCTGGGATAAATTGTTTCCGGACTATTTGGTTGGACTGAATTTGTATCTTATATTTCTTTAGTCATGAGATTAAATATCTGGATTAGACTATTTTTAATAAATCTAATATTTGTTTGTGATATTATAGAGAATAATAAATGCTCAAATGGCTATTTTATCATTTGTAATTATTTATTAAGTAATAGCAATATTAAATATAACTTTAATATTTATTTTATTTTTTTAATTATTTTTAGCTAGATTAAATAAAAATTTATTTTATTTTATTTTTTGCACAATTAAATAAATTTATTTTTAAAAAATTAAATAAATTAAATATCAATAAAAATATATGTTATTTTTTAATTAAAATTTTAAATAATAATAATAATAATAATTAAATAATGAAATAAAATAAAACATCTATTAAAATTTAAATAATGAAATTAAATAAAATATAAACAAAATTTTAAAATAAAACATCAACAAAATATTTAGAAAAAATTATTTCAAAAATTAAATAAAGAAAATAAAAATAAAAATTAAATAAAATTATTTTATTTTTAAATTGAGACATTTAAATTTTACTAAATATAATACATAATTAAATACCAGAAGACAAAAATATAATTTTATTAGCTAATCCCATGAGATAAGTTATCCCATGGTTTCTATCCTACCCCCATAGGATATCACAGTTCCACAAATATGGGACTAATAGTCCACAACAAAACTTTTGAAACAAACAATATAGTTCAACCCTACGCCCAATCCTTCCAAAACAAACACCCCCTAAAAGTAAACTACTAATAGGTTTTAATAATTGGGTTTAATTCCTATTGAAAATAAGTTTTAGTAAAACCATCGCTAAAAATATTTTTTTGTGACAATCATTTGCATATGTTGCTAAAAATTAACAATTAATGACTTTTTTTATCACGATTTTTATATATTGTCTCTAAAACTTAAAATTAGTAATATTTTTCTCTGATGAATTTTGCAAACTATCGCTGGAAGTTAAAAATTAATGAATTTTTTATGACGATTTTTTAAAACTGTCACTGAAAATTAATAATTAGTGATGTTTTTTAATAGTATTTGATGAAAAATGCCATTAATTATCATATGACCTATTGGACAATAAATTCCCATTCTTCTAACTTCCTAATAATTAACTTATAAATCATTTTATCTCTTCAACTATATGCAAAAACTATACTAAAATATTTTGACACAACTTTTCAAAAAAAAAAAATATATATTAATAAAAAGGGAAAATTACAACAACAAAAAGGTTTGATCCTTGTAACAATATAAATTGTGAGTTTTTAATTTTGTCAATTTAAAATCTAATATTTTGATTTGTTTTCAATCTAAATCATGTGTTTATTTTTGTTGGATAAATCGACGAAGATATAGTATTTTAATCATTAAATTCAATGTAGATGTACATGAAATGTCTAATATATATATATATATATATATTTATTGAATTTAATGAATAAAAACTTTTTTTTAATTTATTGATTTTACTTAACGAAAATAGACAAACGATTTAAATTGAAAACAAATCAAAATATTAAAAGTTAAATTAATTAAATTAAAAATTAAAAATTTATTTTGTTAGAAGGGTCAAATTTTAGGTTGCATCCTTACTATGCAATGAAACTTCAAAGGAACTTAAGTAATGCCTCTAGCTGCCCTTTGTGTGGCCACCAAAGTGAAACCACGCTTCATGCTCTTAGAGATTGTCAACTTCCAAGACAGATTTGGGAAGAGCTAATTCTCCCCTTGTGTTGGCTACACTTTTTCTCACTGTCACTTGTTAAGTGGACGGATAGCAACCTCTACCATAATGCTTGGTTTGATTCCAACTAATATAGCTGGTCTTTACTGTTTATGGCATCCCTTTCTTCCATCTTGTTTTGGTACACCAAAAAAATTCGTTCTCTTGATTTTCCATGCCTCAACTTCCAGTTGCCTACATTCAAGGAAGAGTCTTTGAAGTACAACAAGCTCAACTCAATCTGCCTCATTCGAGTAACCAAGGTCCTGTTCATTCCCCATGGCTGCCTCCTTCTGGTTGGATCAAGATCAATGTAAATGATTCTGTTCTAACTTCGAAAGGTTTTGTTTGCCAAGGGCATTGTGCGATCGGAGAATGAGAAGTGGATTGCTAGTTTTTGGCATCAAGTAGGCAATGCTCTTATTCTCGTTGTGGAATTATGGACTATTTGGTTGGGGTTGCAATTAGGATGGAGCATGGGCTTTCGTAAAATCTTGGTTGAGTTTGATTGTGCGGATGCTATTCATATGATCAATTCAGCTAGTGCAATGAATCCACATTTTAATCTTTGTCAGGCCATTCGTGATTTGGTCGCTCGTGATTGGCTTTGTAAACTCTGTCTCATCTGGCGTAAAGCGAACAAGTGTAGATTTTCTTGCTAAGAGTGGTCTTCACCAGTCGACTTAATGGGAATTTCTTGATGTAACTGCTTTGGTGTTATCTAGTTTGCTTGAAGAGGATAAATAAGGATCATGTTTCCTTAAATCTCTTTGTGTTTAGTCTTGGCTTCGGTTCTTTTATAACCAAAAAAACAAATTATAGGATTTTTTTTTTTTCATTTCAAAAAAAAAAAAAAAATTTCCAGTCAAATGATTCATTTACATGAAGCTACAACCTGTAACATGTCCGCGGGGGACCTCGCTACAGTTCAGACTCCCTTTTTGTTTGTTGCGGTTCTAAATCTGACCCAAAGAATCCAACTCTGGCAAATCGTTTGAGAAAATAGATTTTTGAAAAGTAGTGCCAAACATGGACTGCTTTGCCAGATTACAGAGTTGCCACCTAAATATTTTAAAATGGGAAATTTAGAAAACCCTGACTCGGTGCCGAAGGCCACGTGTCCGTCATCACCAAATGTCTTGGCTCGGGAGCTTGGGTACGATCGGGGAAGGTCAGCTATGAGCACCCCCTTTCGCCCGGTCCGAAGACCGGCCTCTACTAATCGTGATATTCGATTTTGAAAACATTACATGCTCTTATTCCAATTATTAGCCTAGAATTACTATGTTATGCGCGCAGCAAACAAGTATAGACTAGATTGCCTAATTTGGAAATGAACATTGCATATCCGTTTGTTTTGAAAATAGTTTTGAAATTGCCACTCGTGAGTAGGCTAAAACACGGATTTCAACGAGTTTTTCCAACTCAAGCAATCCAACCTCCACCCACAGGCATTCAAGCAGTTATATCACATAAGCAGCTAGCCTCATGGTAATCATGCTATTATGGCAACATTCACACGCATGCGATATGCTAAAGCATAAAAGCTCACCTAGTACTCCAAGCCAAAATAGAAACTAGTTAGTAATCATATGCATGATCCTAGTTCATGTTAGGTGGCTAATGCAACACATGCAAAGAATGTAATCTAGACAGGCTCGGCTGTCCTAAGCATGACATATGGAATGCTACAAATAGCACGTATTCAATTTGGAAATTGGAATACAATGCAGTTAGCGTGATGTACCGAGCCCGATGCATGTAAACAAATGCATGAATGCACGCATGCATAGCATAAGGTATGCTAAAATAAACGTGCCCTAATCTACCATCATAAGCAGGTAAATAAAAGGGAAGAAAGAAGTGGGGGTTAGAAGACATGCACACACCCACACACACTTATTACAAATACGCCCTCACACGGAGGGACCGAAAGAATATACAGTCCGAATAACAAATCGCTAAATTAATTATTACATAATTTCTAATCTAATCAAAATAAATGCAAAGAGAAGATGGCCGTAGCCTCCGCCTCAGGATGCGTGAATGATGTATGCTTCAGTCCAACTTGCCCAGAAATCCGCACCATGCCACTGTTGCCTCTGTTTCACTGTCCTACTTCTCTGGAAAATTGCAAAAGTTCTGGAACAGGCTCCCTGAATCCTAAGGATCATTACCGGCTGGATAGAATGTCCACCGGCCGTATATAAAGTCCACCGGCTGGAAATGAAGCTATCGGCAATAAATACATTGCCGGTCGGCACTCTATACTGCCGGTCGGCACAAAATTCCTGCAGAAGACAGTTTTGACAGCAACAGCAGACCAGCAGTGCAAGGCATAGAATTTCTAGGCAAATGTATGCATGGACACACTCCTTATCATGTAATGGACTCAAGGGAGCATAGCCCTCGACCCCCGGGCCATCAATCACGCATTTCAATGCATGATGGCCCGAAAGCCAAGTTAGCAACTTTGATATCAAATGGAATGCAAGCACAAAACAAATCAAAGGGCCCCAACCCCTATCATGATTGGTCAAGAGGCAAGGGATGCATGTTCAATGAAATGCAACCTAGGCATGGCGGCTAAGTATGCAACATGAACATGCAAATGAGCAATGTATGCTAGGCTCGCAACCTAAACATGTAAACAAACATGGCATGCAACAACATGCAACGGTGGACTTAAACTAACATGGATAGCTCGCAAGCATGCCAAAATCAGCGGCCATGAGATGAAAATGAGATGCCTCAAAATGAGTGCACACGGGCACGCGAACCGAGAAAATGGCATATGCAATGCGATATGGACTTACGCTAACATGAGAGAGCCTCAGTCACACCCACATAAGAGGCCGTTAGATGAAAATGAGATGCCTCGAAATGCGTGCACACGGGCACGCAAACCGAGGACCGCGCCTACGACACGAAATGGCACTCTAATGAGACATGGCATAACATGGAATATGGCATACAAAACATGCAAATTTCAGCAGCAAAATGAGGGGCAAAACAGCCCCGAAACATGGCGAAATGGGACCAAATGCATGGAATCGCTCCCGAAATGCAAAACTAGGTACATGAAATGGCTTATGGCTATATCAAATATGCAAGATATGAACATGAAGTATGAAGACAGCAGCTAGACAGCCCCAAAATAAGCATGTTCATAGTGCAAAGCATGGCAAGACAGTAAGCACAAGTGGGACTAACATGGCATGCAAAAATGGCTCCTCAAGGGAGGCAATGAGGCAAGTGATAGATGCAATGCTCAAACAGAAAAATGTCCTTCTACAACACTGAAGAGGGACCAAAAATATGAACATTTACAGTAGATGACAAGTCCCAAAACAGTATACACACATGCTCAAAATGCAATGCAAGATTAAGGCCCACAAAGGGGTATAACATGAAGTACCAAAAGGATGCACCAAACAGCCAAATACCCTTCATGAGACATGTAGAGGGGGTCAAAATAAGACCCTTTTCAGGCATGTCGGAGACCCAAAAATAGAAGCATGGTAGGATAAAAAGACATGCAAAAAAGGGGACCAAAGAGGGGTAATGAAGCAAGTCATACATGGGGGTCCCAAACAAGGTTGAGCCCTTCTTTAATGTTGAAGAAGGGCTCAAAACAAGCCTCTTTATAGTTTACATCGAAGCTCAAAAATACATGCAACTATGGCTTAGATATGAACCAAGAAAATGCTAGTTTTGGGAAAAAGTGTGCTTACCCTTGTAGACCAACAAACCAGTACCTCTTGGACCAAGTTTTGGTGCTCCTAAGCTCTGCAAATGACCTCCCAAATTCTGGAAATGGAAGTGGTGGTGTTGTGCTATGGGTTGGTGAAGGAATGGCCCAAGAACAAGGGTGTTTGGAGGTTGAATGAGAGAGATATAGTGAGAGATGGAGGGATATATGTATCTATATCAGATATGTATCTATATCTCTGGTTTTTTTGCTTAAGAATCTCTAACCCTAAACAATGGAGGAGGAGGGTTGCTTATATAGGCCAAGACCAAGTCTAAGATTTAGTGGCTAAGCAAAAGAAAAGGGTCAAGGGGTGCAAAGAGTTTGTGGCTTCTAGAGGAAGCTAATACAGCTGGCCAAGCTTCTCCAAGAAGCTTGGCCAAGGGTTTTAACCTCTTAGAGGAAAAAAGGGGTCAAAAGGGTAGAAAGGTTGTAAAATAGCAATATATATGCACGTGGAGCTGGTTCTGTGCATCTCAGCTGGCACAACTGGCATGCACCAGGCTTGGGAGGGTCAAAGGGGTCAGGTCGGCTAGAAAATTTGATCATCGGCCAAAATAAAGTGCCGGTCGGCACTATTTTCTGCCGGTCGGCTAAATAGAGTGCCGATAGGTGATTCTTAGGTCAAAAAATGGATAGTGGGTATGAAAATTGAAGCCCCGGAAGTTAGCTTTCCAATGGCGTAAACCTTGCATCAAAATTCCTCCTATGAAAAAAGTTATGCCCTTTTCCGTGAAGCCGCGCAGACTCGATCCAACCGGGATGATACCCAACTTCAATCAATCGTATCTCCTTCACCCTGACTTGGCTTTGAGAGATTCTTGAGTGAAAAATGAAGCCCCGGAAGTCTTATTTTCAATGGTTATGGCCTCATAGCTTAACTCCAAGTGTATAGGTAGATAAGCTTGATTTAGCGATGACTGCTCGTCTTTCTCCCACCCGGATTCATCCTGAATTTCTTCTCCAACTTGTTTTCTCCCCTCTTCTCCTCTTCTCTTCAACTTCAAACCCCGAAGTAAGGTGTTTTGAAAGATTTTTCAAAGATTTCATCTCTCTTTCATTCATCTCCACTTTGTCCTTGCTCGGTTTACCGAAAAGCGCACCATTTACCGAAATGCGAGCGTCGGAACATCGTGGGAATTTTATTTCAAAAATGTTTTGAAAGAGAGGGTTTTAAGGTCTCAAAACCATCCAAAATAATTTTGGTTCAAAATGGGGTGTGAAGTTGAGATTCGCCTCTCTCCTTGCCGAAGAAACTGCACCTTTGCCCTGCACACCTTTCATCAACAAGTAAACCATCAGTAGTGCCCAAGTCTTGTGGCGCGGTAAAAAATGGGGTGTCTACACAACCCAATCAGTATAATGGGTTGTGCTCCAAGCACGACCCAATTACTTATTTGTCAGTCAACCCAATCTATTATGATCTCATACTTTGTTTTACATATCCTTAAAAAAAAATAATAAAAAGGGGGTAAATTGCACTGACACCTCTTGAGGTTTGGTCTAATAACAATTCACCCGTGATGTTATGAAAATTACATTCTTACCCTTATAGTTAACAGTCTTATTTCACAACCCCTACTTAAATTAAAGTCAACAATTTTTGATAAAAAAAAGAAGAAATTACATTGAAAAAGAAAATAGAGCAAATGAAAAGAAAAAATAAAGTAAAATAAAAGAGGTAAAACAAAGCAAAAAAATAGAGGGTGTATGAAATCAATATCTTTTTGATACTAACATTAATTACGTCTAAATAATTACAATGATAGGGGTCCTAAACGTTAATAGGTGATATGTATTAATCTAAACTTGAGGGGTGTGAGTGCAATTTACCCAAAAAGAAAAGAAATGAAAAAACCCTAACCCTAAATTGCACATATATATAAACTCCACACACAACCTACCTAAATTGCATATATATATAACTTCCACACAGAACCTATCAGAGCTCCTATTGCTTCTGCAGAGATTCAAGCGGCTCTCAATACCCATCTCCTTGCACTTCTCCTCTCACATCTTCAGGTCTCTCTCTCTCTCTGACCGAGGCGTCGATCTTGTGGTTATGCATCGAATTTTTTTAGTTTTTTTGGCTTTTATTGAACCATTTGGATCGTTGTTATTGTTCGATCGTTATGTGGTGCAGAAAACAGAGGAACAATGGCGTACGCAGCGATGAAGCCGACGAAGCCAGGGTTGGAGGAGTCTCAGGAGCAGATTCACAAGATCAGAATCACTCTTTCCTCCAAGAACGTCAAGAACCTCGAGAAAGGTTTTGATTTCTATCAAACCTATATATTTTCTCAGGCATTTTTAAATTAGTGATTAGCTTTTATAATGATTGATTCGTGTTGTGTTTTTGCTTCAGTTAGTTAATTAGATATGAGCAGCTGAATATAGCTTGCTCTGCTGCATTCATGTTGATTCTAGTTTCTGAATTGATTATTCTTTTCCAAAAATGATCAAACATGTCCGGTGATTTGAGTTCCCAGTGGCGACGCCAGAAAAAAAAATTACAGTGGGTTCAATTTTGAAGCTTTGATCAAAGTTGTTAAAGAATGCATTCTAGCAGAAATATTATGTATTCAATAAATAATAATTAAAAATGTATTAAAATTTTAATTGATGAAGTGTGAATAAAAAATGAATCCCATTCCTACATTACACATATCAATTTATGAACATTTTTTTACAAATAAAAATCTTTTTAAGCTTGCACCTAAGCTAGATGACACTAATCCAACAATAAGGTAGTGTTTGGTTCCTCGGAATATAGTGAAATAGAATGATCATTCTATCAAAATATTATTTTCCATATTTGATTGACCAAAAGCATAACGAAAAATACATTGCAAATAAATTATTTTATTCTATTCCATCTCATTCTAGTAAATCAAATAAAACACTTTGATATTAGGCTCACAAGTTATACCTTGGCACTAAATTCAACCAATGAGATGGAAACTAATTGTAACATATTCTAGTTCCAATATTAAAATATAATAGAAAACACAATATTTTAGAATTATTGAAAATTAAAAAAAACCAAACTGAAAACACAGGACGGCACTTTGGAGTCATCAAATCCAAAGTTCCAAACAGAGAGAAGAGGGTTCAGGGAGAAAAAAACAGGGGGTTTAGTTAGAGCTATCACTCCATTGAAACTTTTAAAATATTACAAATTTAATATTGATCTTCAAAGTTCAGGGGGTTCGTTTGAAGTCACTAACTTCTACTTGACGTTGCCATTGTATGTGCCATTTATGTGTATTTACATGGAGAATGAATCATACCGGTCTGTACCGTAGTAGTGGAGTTCTATGGATAGCCAATCTAAACATGTCACATAAGTAAATTTCAGAAACATTGGGCCACACAATAACATTTTCCCCTTCCCTTGATCTATATTTTCAACTTTTTTCCCATCCCACACCTGTCATTGCCCCTACTACTCACAATTGCAAACACCACCATCCATCATTCATGCAAAAGCTTGATTGTTGATTCCTATTGAATTAAACATAAGAAATAAGATTCAAAAAAACATTGTCCCAAAACACCAAATCATTCGCCAAAAACCCAACACAAATTCCCATTTGACGCTCTTTGAATTGGATTCCTTTTTTGATAAAAACCACAGCACTGCCAAAAAAAAAAAAAAAAAAATCACTTATACTGAAACTTGTCACAAATTCAAACGCCATCATACAAAGTGTTTTTGTCAAAATACGTGCACTGTGAGTATGGCTATGGGTTCAATTGGAAGATATGGTGATTAACTACAATGGATTCTTCCATTTGATTGGCCAAAAAATTTGGTGGGTTGGGGTTTTAGGGAAAATGATTTGAGGTTGTGGTGGGGGATGAGTGGGTTGGTTTAGGTAAGAGGTGGTGGAAAGGGTAAACCAGAGGGAGAAAATTGTTGTGGAGTCTACTAATTTTTGCTTATGTGGCAATTTTTAATTGGCTAACTGTAAAATTGGTGTTTTGCAGTGCGTCCTTGCAGAATTTAATCTCATTTATGTGTTTCTAGATGCTGAAATTTTTCTGAATTGCAGAATTTTGGTGATTTTTTTTAATGGTAGTTCTGTTAGTGAAGGTTGCTTGTGAAAATTTTCCATGAGGTGTTGATATTCTGTTCTTTGTGTTTGTTTGTTTGTTTTTGACTGATAGTGTGTGCGGATTTTGTTTGTTTTTGACTGATAGTGTGTGCGGATTTGGTTCGTGGTGCCAAGGATAAGAGGCTGAGGGTGAAGGGACCTGTTAGGATGCCCACCAAGGTTCTTCATATCACTACCAGGAAGGCCCCGTGTGGTGAAGGTACTGATTTTAGAAATATCTTAATCTATTTCTTGAGGTTATTATAGTGCTTGATTAACGGGAAAATGCCTTGAAGATAAGTTTTTTTAATCCTTTGCCCAATTCACATGACGTTTTTTTGGGAATAACAATGTGCATTTGAGGCATGTAATCATGTCATGTCCTCGGGCTTCTTTTGTCCCTTTTTAGTAAGATGGTGCATGTGACTGGCTTGTCTTTTGTGTTTTGATGCTTTTGAGACTATGTTATACAGTTTTTCTTTCGTACATTGCTTACCATGGATATACACAATTTTTTTCAATTTTTTTGTAATGCTTTTTTCTTGTGCTTAAGGTATGTATTATTTATTTATGTTTTTGAACTAAGGTATGTATTATTTTATTCTCTTTTTAATTCATCTTTTCAGCATCCAAATAGACTCCTTTAGCCTTTGGTAGAAGTTGATTGTTCTATGAATGAATGTTTTGATTGGATTTACATTACTGGTTGCAATATTTCTTGCCTCTTGTGGTTGTATGCATTTGTTTACCTAACCCAAGGTATTACAAAACTTATTGCTTATATGCAAGTTGTTTTGAATGAACTTCTCAAATTTAGTTTTTTTTGTAAGCACTGTTTCAAAAAAAAAATTACAATAAGTTCATTGAAAACTATTTCACAAAGCAACATGAATTTGAGAAACAGGTACAAAATTGTTTGGGTTTGAAAATTTTGTTTTAAAATGACATGAGTTTGGTTAGAAAACTCTAATTTTACCACGTTGTCGTCAGACTCGAATGTTCTCGGAATTTATCTTTTGGAAGCTTTGGGAACCCGAAGCCTTTTAAAACATGAAATAATCTTTATCTAGTAGTGTTTTGTTAAACTTTGTATTTTAGTACTATTTTTGTAGAGTTGTTACTATAGTTGAGCATACTCGGACCAGCATTTAGATACTGAAATTTGCAGTGTGGCATTGACCGGAAGAGACCCGTTAACCCTAAATATTTGTGTTGATAGGAACCAACACCTGGGACAGATTTGAGCTCCGTGTCCACAAGCGAGTGATTGATCTCTTCAGCTCCCCGGATGTGGTTAAGCAAATCACCTCCATCACTATTGAACCTGGAGTTGAGGTTGAGGTCACAATTGCAGATTCTTAAAATTGTTTAGTCTGGGAACTTTTTTCTTTGATGTCCTCCAACATGGGAACAAGATTTTTTGGGGAAGTTAGTTAGTCTGAGTTTTCTAAATTACAATTTTGAAGTTTAATAGTCGAGTTTTATGTGGCATATGCCTTGTTTAAGTTTATTGTTAAGAAATTCAAATGCATGCTATTTTTTGATCTGCTAGTAATTGGAGTGGAAATTTCTCTTGCAGTATTGATGTTTGGAGATTAATGGTTGTGGATTAGTGATTGTTGCTCTTGTAGTTTGATTTTTGCATTTGCTGTAGACGCATATGCAAAGATTAATAATAGTTGATGACAATATATGCTTTTATGTACTTATCCCGTCCATGGCGAGCTCTAACACAAGCCATGTCTGAGTTGCCAGTTTATGACATTGTTCCTGTTTGGACCAGTGATTTTGTATTTCAGTTTTATGACTTGGCGTAGAGTGATTGATGTAACTTGTAGAGTGATTGATGTAACTTGTTGCTTGGCATTCGGACTACCAATGTTGAAAGAATTGCTTTCATTCAAAAATCAACTATCGAACCACTAGTGTTTACTGTGATTTCATCCATCAAACAAGTATTAGTGGTTTACTTGGATTTCATCCATCAAACAAGTATTAACTTGTCAGGGATTCGCAGAGCTCAACATCACATTAACGTAGCGCAACAACATAAATTATTTGACACTTACACTCAATGGGACGAACTAGTTTTTGAGACTGCATAGAAGTTGAACTGGGGGCACGTGGCTCCCTTTGGAATCACAAGAATTGAAATTGAATCTGATGTATGTTTGGTGCAACATCTCATCATAGTGTACCAACAATAGCCAAATCAATTCAGTAAATGTATTTATGATTGCCATGGGTGGAATATTCTTGTTTGATTTATGCTTTCTTTAACTAAAAAAATAAAAGAATATGTTTAAATTTATGTTTTCTTTAACTGAAAAAATAGAAGAATATGAGATTTTTATGTTGTGATTAATCTAGGGAAAAGTTTACAATGTGCACTTTCTAAAAGGACATATGATTGCACTTATTGTGTGATTTATATTGTGCCACGTCATAAATAGTAATCTACTAAACAAGTCATTTAACAGGTTACATAAAAGAATCATAATTTTTTTTTGAATATCATAACAATTACTATAATGAATTATAACAATGTCATAATATACACTACGGTGTCATAACAAAGACATTATCAATCATAACAATATGACAATGATTTATAACAAATGTAGTTATTTCTTATGATTCACCATAACAAATCATAACTTTTGGTAGTACAAATCATAACTTTTACTAATGAATCTAACTATAACACATTGATTGTAACTTTTTTCCTCACAATTATAACGCCATTAACAAAATATCATAACTTTTACCAATGAATCATAACATAGCACGTTGATTGTAATTTTGTTCCGAAAATCATAACAACATTAACAAAACATCATAACTTTTAAAATTTTAAACACAATTAATTGTGTAATCAATTGGTATAGCATATAAGAGTAAATGGAAAATCATAATTGATTGCCAAATCGATTGGATTCAAAGACTAATTGATTATACAATAAATTAGTAGCTAGGGTTTTGAACAATCACAATTAATTGTACAATCCATTAGAATATAAGAGAGATTCAACTATCACAATTGATTGTACAATTGATTATAGGGATCCTTGATATAATAAACATAATTGATTCAATAATCAATTAGTTTTCATAAGCCATACTAAACCAATTAATTCCCAACTTATTCATAGTTCCCAATTAATTAGTAAAAGCCTAATCATTACTATCAATTTAGTCAAGATTCAAATTGTAATTGATCGGTTAATTGGTCGCCATTTTTATGTAATTATGTTGTTGTGTTGCCATTACTTCAAACATTATCACTAACAAAAACGCAGGACACTCCAACTACGTTTCTCACTCTACGATTCTCTCTTTCTCTCTCTCTCATTATCTTCAATGTTAATGTTACCTGAAATGTTGTTGCTATGACTATCTCATCGACTCTCACTCTTTATTTCCTTGTCATTATTAGTGAATTAGACAACAATGTTATTGTTACCAACTTCAATTAATGACACCCTTTGATCCACTAAAACACAACCATCATCATCGACTTAGACCACTATAATAGCATTGTTGCCGCTACTAGTGTCATGTTGTTGTTATGTCCAAATGATGACGTCCGCTATAAATCACTGTGACACATTTATGACTCTAGCACATACCAGTATCAGTCCTTGCCTATTATTTTGTAGTTGGTCACTATCTTTTTACCGTCACTCCTTTTTAAAAATAATAAATTGTATTTTCATTCTTAGATATATATTGTTTGTTATTGTACCCACCTTAGTCCCTATATTATTTGTCTTTTCTTATTTTGGTCCAATTGCTAACTTCTGAGGGTAACTTTAGAATTTTAAAAATTAACTTTCCTACTTTGATCACTTAGAAAACTTTTCTTTCCCACTTCAAAATAGATAGGTCACGGCAAACGAGAAATAAAAGTGTTCTACGATGAAGGATTGCATGTTGAGGTGGTCTATAGCGAAGGTTTTCATACAAATGAAGGTAAACTTGACCCATACCGCATTTCCGTAACAAAAGTATAACATTTGCTACAATTTAGACCAAAGTGAAGAGAATATTGAAAATCCTAAGTGATTCACGATTCAAGTTAAGATTAATTGCAACAATTCTCAAATAAGAAAAACAAACAATTTAAATCATCTAGCACATACGGAAGTGATTTAGATTGTTGCTTCAAATCGATAAATCAACGCAATTGATTTTTACATGGAAAAATCACAATTGGAGCACCTCTAATTGTGATTAAAAAATCACGGGCAAAACGCCACTAAGCAATCCACTATGAAAGGAAGAAAGAATAAAAATTTACCAAAATAAATTACCCAAACGCAATCAATTTGTTTTCAACAATCTATATCTCTTTCACCACCACCTTCGTCTCGGAATTGGTTAGTTTGATATTGCATCCACAACATCCGTGTCGAATCAACAACTGTACACATCTTCGACCTTCTTCGAATACTCCACGCTTGAATATCCAGATTCCACTGAAGAAGAACACTCTTGAAGTTAGACAATCAAACAACTCTTTGATGTATGCTTGTCAAACCATGAGTATAATACTCAATCAAACATCAAAGAACACTAGCAAAATAGCCCCAGAAAAAAACCATAGAACCCTCAAAGAAGATCTGGAAGCCGTCCCCTAAAAATTGACAGAAGCATTGCTTTTAGAGCGAACAAATCCGCGATCCCCGCTCGAGCGCAGAACTTGCCACTCGGGCAGTGTCACTAAAATACGTGTGAAAAAACAGGGTTTATGCTCGAGCGCTGAAACTTACGCTCGAGTGTAAAATCACACCTCTCAATATTTTTGCAGACAAGCCAAATTACTGAGAAGGTGAAAACTCTGCTCGAGCACAGCTTTTTCCGCTCGAGCGGGAAGACCAAAAAATAGGAAAAATTTACAACTGAATTAAATCAAGCTTGTTCGTGGAATTTGCAACAAGTAGGGACCTAACAATCTCCCCCTTTGTCAATTCCCGGACAAAACTTTCTAACAATTTTTCCTAACATCCACACACACTAGACACACTAACAATCGCAAACAAAATACTATAAACCAACAAAAACCACAAACCAAAAATGTCAACTCGATTTAGAAACACTTTGTGAAGAACCCACCTGTTGAAAAAATACCACACAAACCAAAACTGTAGAACAAAATAAGATAAACTGATAGAAAGAAAGAAATAAGCAAACGAGCCCAAATATGTATGTCCAAATCTATCTATCTATTCCAATATATCATACCAAATATCCAAATCTATGTGTGTATTCAGTATTATCTAAACCAACCAATAATAGCTAAACCAATATCTACAATAATAAGCAAAAATCGCTACTTCCTCCTTTTTGTTCGGGAGATAAGATAACCTAGCCAACAATAATAAAAAACATGAGAGACAGAAGAAAGAAATAAAAATTGTCCAAGAGAGAAATTAATATTGTCCAAAGAGTAACAAAATCAAGGAGCTGGTGGCAGTGGAGGGGGTCGCTGCAACTAAAGCAAAAAGAGAATCTGATCAAGTTGAAGTGTAGTCTGTGCAGCTGACTGCTCAAGATGGCCAAGCCGACCATTGAAGGAATCAAGTCGAGCATCCTTGTGATCCAACCGCTGAGTCATGGTCTGCTCAAATCGACGAAACTGGCCACGAATGGTCCAGGGATAGACATCCGGCTCGTCGGCACCAGCTGCCGGTGCATAAAGCTTAGCCTTCTCTGCTAGAAGATCCTCATCACTTGTAGAAGAAGGACCCGCCTAAGACGACTCCTCCAACATGAGCCCGACTTTGAGACACAGTTTTCTTAGTAAAGGGTTTAATTGGAGTGACATACTCATCTTCCTCGAAGACAGGAACCTCAAGTTTGGATAGGAGACGGTTGATCAGACAACCATAGGACAACCCTAATTGTCTGTTTCCAATGACTGTAATCATTTTGCGAAGGATAAGAGTGGCAATATTGATGGGCAACTAGTGATCAATGCAGTATAGGGTATAACCTTGGTCTTGGTTGATTTCTGAGCTATGGGTGGTAACAATGAGATTGGCGCAAATGATGAGATTAAGCAACCTAAATTTAGGAAGGAGTTCATGTTGTTTAATGAGGGCACCCTGGATCTAGGTTCGGGGTATACCATATAATGCAGTGGCCACCTTATTGAAGTCACATGTGGGGCGGACAAAGAAAGGAAATCGAGCATTGAAAATAGGGCCAATGCCGAGAAGAGACCGAATGAGGTCTAGGTCAACTACAATTTCCTTAGAGTGACCCCAAGTTTTAAAGGACGGACCTACATCATCAACACGTCCTATGTTATAGTAAAACTCCTTGACCCAATCCAAATGACGCTCGGAGAAGAGAGAACTACATCACCTTCTAGGGGCTGAAAGACAGACCTAATTGGGATAGACTCAAAGGTGTTAGGCTGCACATGATGCTCTAGATGAACGGTGCGGGATAGGTAGGCTTCACGAAAATTCTTGGCTTTTTCCGCAGAGGGGAACCAATTAGAGTTATATTGAGGATGGTTAATAGTGGATTTATGACGTTTAGAAGTAGACATGGTAAACCCAAGAGCAGAACCAACACTAACCGACAAACCACCCCTCCTCCAAAAAAAAAAAAAAAAAAGGACCAACAACCACAAAACAATAGGAACAGAAACTCCTTAGTGACAAAAACCAATTAGACAAAATTCAATGAAATAATAACAATAACCAACACAGTAGAACTAAATCCCAAATGACAAAATGGAAACACAAGATAGCATAATCCATTAGTAATCTAAAAGACACAATTATATAGCATAAGCAAAAGCAGTATTGAGACAGAGTGGAGGAACAATATGAAGACAAAGAAACAAGAGTGTGAACAAGATAGCATAGAACAAGATCAACAAGCTCTAACCCTTGGTGTAAGTGTGTGAACAAGTGAACAATAAGAAACAAAAAAAAAAAACACAGATGCCACAACAAAAACCAAACCCTAACTTAGATAGAAAAAGAGAGAGCAAAAAATAAAACCAAAATACGGTGAGAGACTTACCATTGACAAATTAAAGGAGAAGAGAAAAGAAGAAATCACCAAGGCACAGTCCAAAACAAGTAACAGATGAAGCCCTAGACAAGAGAGAGAGAGAGAGAGAGAGAGAGAGAGAGAGAGAGAGAGAGAGAGAGAGAGTCGCGAAAAAGGGAGAAAAAATGAGCTTGAAAAGACGGGTTTAGCAATATTTACTAAGGCTTACCGCTCGAGCGATAGACTCAACGCTCGAGCGGGCCCACTTACACATGTCTTATTGCTCGAGCCAAGAAAAGGGCACTCGAGTGCAAAAAACCTTCTCTTAGAATCTCGCGTACTCTGCAAAACAACTGGATGAGTGAAATTTTAGCTCGAGTGCTCAGGGTAGGAAAAACAGCAAAGGCATAATGCAACCTTCTACGCAGAGAAAACCAACTCACACTGTAAAGGCACCTGAAACAAAAAGAGGTGAGAACAATAGCAAGAATGTGATACTAAGATGAGATAATCCACAAACCATGAAGCCTACAAAATCGTAATTGTGACAACATGAATCATAGTATCATGAGCAAATTAAGTAAACATTGATCAATGAGCATAAGCTACATGGTAATACACAACTCAAAGACAAACATGAGAGCTCACATAATGAATGTGAGTGTGTGCAATCCTTGAGAAGCCACATAGCTAGAGTTAATCCTCGTAGTGATCGGATGGCTAGACCTCCGACAAGAGTTACTAAATATCACTGAGAAAAGTCAAACCACTAGAAATCAAGGGGTATTTATTGAGTAAAAACAGAGGCTCCCCCTCAATCAATGAGTCCCTTATTTTATTATTTTTGTTATTTATTTATTTTTCATTTTTTTTTGACTTTTCTTATTTGTGGGCACTCACTGGTGGCATGCATGCTCGAGAGTATGGAGACTAAACCAAAGAAGCATGGAATCAATAAGGATGGCTTGGTTGGTGCCTTTGAGGTAGCCTTTTCCTAATGCCCGGACTTCAATGAACTGAGGGAGGAACCATGAAAGTGAAAAATGATGGTAGATGGTTAAGAGACTCAACATCACCTATGATATGCCAGTATAGGTCAATTCCTCTAAAAATGTATAAGAGACACTGTTAAAGGTCCATAGAGAACTTTGATCACTTGTATGGAAACCCCTGCAACAGTTTATCTTAAGAATGTGTACAGAATGAGATCATGAAGTCAATAAGTATGAGCATTCATAATGAGCTATGAACAAAGAAGAATGAAATCTTGCAAGCAGCATGAGAGGTGTTCATATGAGTCTAAATGTAGAGATGACAGGAATCAATGACAATGAGATTATAGCATCCAAGTACACATAAAGCCAATCACTCTCACCCACTCAAGTAACAGGTCACACCCTAGTGTCTGAGCACTACACCTAAGGTCTTTCTAAGGAACTCAGACCTAAGAAGATCAAAGGATTTTGTAAAAATATTAGCCTTTTGATGCTCAGTAGGTACCTGTTCAAGAACAACAAGGCCCTCTTCCACTAACTCTCGAATGAAATAATGACGAATGTCAATGTGTTTGGTGTGAGAGTGTTGGATAGAATTTTTAGAAATGTTAATGGCACTTGTATTATCACAGAAAATGGTGAGAGTGTTCTGGTCTATACCATAATCATGAAGCATTTGCTTCATTCACAACATTTGTGCACAACAACTCCCTATAACAATGTACTCAACCTCAACGGTCGAAAGAGAGATGGCATTTTTCTTTTTGATATGCCAGGCAACCAAATTATTCCCAAGGTAAAAACACCCTCTAGATGTGCTCTTACGATCATCAGCACACCCTGCCCAGTTGGTATCAGAAAAACCAGTGATTTCAATGGTAGTGTCGGTCGTGAACCAAATCCCATACCCCAATGTCCCATTAACATACTTAATGATGCGTTCAACTGCAAACAGATGAGACTCTTTAGGATAGGCTTGGTAATGGACACAAACACCTAGACTAAATGCAATGTCAGGACGGCTGGCTGTGAGGTACAAGAGACTCCCTATCATACTCCTATAAAGGGTAGGATCAACATCAGTACCAGAGGAATCTTTGGAAAAGTGAAGACTAGTGTTCATAGGACTACGTGCATGTTTGGTTGACTCTAGACCGAACTTAGACACAAGAATTTTGGCATACTTGGTATGAGAGACAAATATACCCGAAGGAGACTATTTAATTTGAAGACCAAAGAAATAAGATAACTCTCCCATCATACTCATCTTAAACTCATGTGTCATGCAATCCGAGAAATATTTCATAAGATAGTTAGAAGTGGATCCAAACACAATATCATCAACATAAATCTGAGCAACAAGTATATGAGACTTAGTATGTTTCACAAATAAGGTCTTGTCCGCACTACCCCTTTGAAAATCATTATCAAGAAGAAAGGTAGTAAGTCTATCATACCAAGCTCGAGGGGCTTGTTTTAACTCGTATAACGCCTTGTCTAACTTGCAAACATGGTGTGGACATTTTGGGTCCTCAAACCCTTTGGGTTGCTCAACATAAGCCTCTTCTTTCAAGTACCTAGTCAAAAAGGCACTTTTCATATCCATTTGGAACAATTTGAATCCAAGAAACCATGCAACACCAAGTAAAATACGTATAGATTCGAGCCGTGTAACAGGGGCAAACGTCTCATCATAATCAACGTCCTCTACTTGTGTATACCCTTGAGTAACCAATCTCGCTTTATTTCTAACCACAATACCATTCTCATCAGATTTATTTTTAAAGATCCAGTTGGTACCTATCACATTTATGTCATTAGGTCTTGAAACAAGAGTCCAAACTTTGTTACGTTCAAATTGACCTAATTCTTCATACATAGCATTAACCCAACTATCATCTAGTTAGGCTTCTTTTATATTCTTAGGTTCAATTAATGAAACATAGCACATATGAGATACCTCTTTCCAAATTTATTTTTGGGTTTTTATTCTATCTGAGACACTTCTAATCACCTTTTGAGCTGGATGATTCAGCTTTACCCTTGCTGATGGTATTAACTTTGGATTGGTAGTGATGGGAGCATTAGAGATGGTGTCTCTTTGTGCACTCTTTGGACTCGGACTTACCATTGAAGTTGGTGCCGACTCACCTTCTTGGGCTTGACCCTGTGCTTCTCCTTGTCTTTGTGGTTCAATATCCAAGATTGGAGACTCACCATCTTCTTCCTCATATATTGTTGGCATAGGAGAACCTGTGTCATTTATAACCACACTGATTGATTCCATTAGAGATAAAGTACGCAAGTTATAGACACGAAAAGCTCTATTAGTGGTTAAATACCCTAGAAAAATAACTTCATCACTTTCGGAGTCAAATTTGCCCAAAGGCTCTCTATCTTTGAAAATATAACATTTACTCCCCAAAGTTTTGAAGTATTTAATATTAGGTTTCAACCCTTTCCATAATTCATATGGAGTTTGTAAAGTGCCGAGCCTTAAATATACACGATTCACAACATAAATAATGGTATTTAAGGCTTCAGCCCAGAACTTAGGAGAAACTTTCTTGCTAAGAAGCATGACCCTAGCCATCTCTTGAACTACCTTGTTCTTCCTCTCAACAACTTCATTTTGCTGTGGAGTAATCGGTGCAGAAAACTCATGCTTAATTCCCTACATATCACAAAAATCTAAAAACAAACTATTTTCAAATTCACGACCATGATTAGTTCGGATTCTTATGATACGCCCAATAAAAACACCTTGTTCATTTTGGATTTTAAGGACTAAAGCTTGGAAAGCATCAAACGTATCAGATTTTTCTCATAAAAAATTAACCCATGAAAAACAAGTATAATCATCAACAGTTAAAAAAATGTATCTTTTATCTCCAATGCTTTCAGTGTGAGTGGGTCCCATAAGATCCATATGAACTAATTCAAGAGGACGTTTGGTTGTGAAGTTGTTCACCTTTTTATGAGGGGCACGAGTTTGCTTCCCAAGTTGACATAGTCTACACACATGGTTTACATTCTTACCTATTTTGGGTACTCCTTTTACAAGCTCTTTGTTGGCTATCGTAGCTAGGTTTTTGAAATTCATGTGACCTAATCTTTGATGCCACAAATCAAGATTACTTATGATGGCTGAGTGGCAGATGAGATCATTTGTGGTAACAATCCCATAGCAGTTATCAAATGTGCGGACCTCATGCATGACAGCATTTTCCTTCTTATCCAAAATTTCATATTTATTTTTTGAAAATAATACTTCATGGTTAGAATCACACATTTGACTGATGCTCAAAAGATTTGCTTTAAGGCCATCAACAAGTAATGCGTTTTCGAGCTTGGAAAGATCGGCCACACTTATAGAGCCCTTACCAATGACTCTAGAAGTGCCACCATCTCTAAAAGTAACAATTCCTCCTTCATATTTTTCAAGAGATGTGAAGTAGGATTTGTTACCAGACATGTGACGAAAGCACCCACTATCAAAATACCACATGTGTGAGTCACATAATTTTAGTGCAGTGTGAACAACAAAACAAGTTGAGTCACTCTTTCTCACCCATATCTTTTTGGTCTTAACAGAAGCAGGACTGGCAATCTTGGTAACTGTCTTAGTGTTGTGAGCACCATCATGAATCTTGGTGTTTCGCCTAGACATGTAAGGTTGTCTCCTAACCCATGAAGTATTAGAATTTCTACTTTTTTGAGACACTTTACCAAATAACTCATAACAATAAGGACGAATGTGGCCATACCTACCACAATGATGACACACAAAAATATGTTTTACCTCACTTTGGTTGATCTTACCCCCTTTAGGTTGATGATGAGAGGAATCACCTTGTTGAACCTTCAGCTTTCCCTTTGTTTGAGTCTTATTGACATGTGATGTAGAGGCCTGTCCCTTTTGAACTGTTGTATTACCGTATCCTATACCACTTTTGTCACAACTCATCTATTGAGACCCAAGGATGTCTTCCAGTGTCTTTGACCCTTTGTTCCACATAGCAATTGTGGCTCTAGCATCTTTGAGTTCTTCTTTTTTCTGATCGACCATCTCTTCTAATGCAGCTTGTGACATCTCAAGGATTTCAATCTTCTCTTCATATGTGGCATAGATTTTCAGAAGTTCATCCCTTTTGGTCTCACAAGACAAAAGTTTTCCACATAGGTCTTGCCTATCATTGGAGATCTTGATGACATCCTGTTTTGCTGTTACAATCTCTCCCTTTAGCTTGAGATTCTTGCTTTCACATGTTTTGAGCTTGAAAGCCATTTTGTCATTTATCTTGGACAAATTCAGAGATTCACTGTAAAACATTTCATAAGCTTGTTGTAGGTCATCACCATTAATCTCATCATTGTCTTTTGAGATTTCATCATCTTCTTTTTGCTCCTCTTTCTTTTCAATCTCATTCAGTCGAGCAACTAAAGCATGAAAGTTGATGGATGGTTGTGAATAACTCACCTCTTTCATAGACTTGACTAAAAATGTCCCATGCATCTTTGGCTTTTGTGTAGTGAGCAATCTGTTGTTATTCTTCTTCAGAAATTGCTTCACGGATTGTATTTAGAACTCTTTGATTGCTCGGATTGTTAGCACTTTCAATATCCTCTTCAATTAGTTGCCAACCTTCAGGGTCATAAGCTCTAAGATACATCCTCATTCGTATCTTCCAGAATAAGTAATCACTCCCATCAAAGGTAGGAGCGCGATGTAGACTCTGACCATGAGCAAATTCAATTCGCTTTGGAGATGGTTGAGTGACGGTAGACCAGAATGCCATGTATGTACTATCTCTGTCTTCACTGGATTCGGTTTCTTCGGGTTCTTGCTTTGACCCGCTTTCATCATCCCAAGTCACAGTATAGACTTTATTTCAGTTCTTTTTCGATGGACATTCACATGCAATATGTCCAAACCCTTGACATTCATAACACTTGATACCTTGCCCCTTCACAGTCTTCTTCTCCGTTTTAGGAGCAACTTTAGGTGGAAAAGTTTTGAGTTTATCATTGCCCTTATCTTTTGAACTAGAGTTCTTGAAATTAGGCTTCTTTTTCTTTACAATTTTTTTAAACTGTTTGGTAAAAATCGCTGTCATTTCAGACTCTAGATCAAACTCAACCTCAGTGGTCTTAACGGTCTCATGAGCACTGGTAAAAGCCATACTATCTTTTCGTTTTTTCTTAGAAATCTGGTAGGCTTCATAAGTCTACAAGTTTCCAACCAACTGATCAAGCTTGAAGCTATCACTTTTGATTGGAACTGCTCGGGTAAAGACCTCAAAATTTTTCTAACAACCTTTGATTCAAGGGTTTTTTCGCCGAGTGTGAAACAAGAATTCATGATGTCACTAAGTTTAGCAAAAAAATCATCAAACGTCTCATCATCACGCATAAAAAGAGTTTCAAAAGAGGAGGTGAGACGTTGAAGTTTTGATCTTTTAATAGCGGTAGTGCTCTCGTGAATAGTTTCAAGAATGTCCCAAGTCTCTTTTGCTACATCACACATGCAAATACGAGGAAACTTTTCTAGTGTGATGGAGCAAAAGAGGGAATTGAGAGTCTTACTGTTCCAACTTGAGTTTTGATAATTGATTGCGTCCCATTTATCGAGTGGTTTAGGGATATCAATACCATCAATGGTGACAATAGGTTCACTCCACTCATAGATCACATAGTGCCAAACTTTCTCATCAATAGATTTTAAAAACACCCTCATACGAGCTTTCCAATAAGAATAGTTTGTACCATCGAGTAACGGAGGTCTATGGCAAGGTTTTAAAAACCGGACCGGCCCGGCCGGTTCGACCGGTTGGACCGTCGACCGGTTGGGGCTCCGGTCCGGATTGACCCTTAGAACCGGACCAAAGTGAAAACTGGTGTATTTTGTGAAAACTGGAGGAGCCGGCGGTTAAACCGGTGAACCGGTCGACCCGGTCACGGGTCGATTGAACCGGTCCGGGCTCTTTTTATTTTTATTTTTATTTTCTTTCTTTCTTTTCTCTTTCTTTCTTATTTTATATATATATATATATTATATTATATATATAATAAAAATTTAATTGGAAACTCTCTTTTAAGGGTCTCCTCTTGTGAGGAATCCCATTGAGAGCTTGAAATTATTGTGAAAGAGCTTCTATCTATTTATAAGAAAAAAATTCTTCCAAAAAAACTCAAGAAATCTATGTGGGATTCAATCAAATTCATTGGAGGGAAACTTGAAATTTTGATATCCCTCCAAAATTTTTGTTCTCCTTTCAATTAAATTATTTGAAATAAAATCATATGGAGGGAATATTAAATATTTGATTTCATCTTCCAAAATTGAAATTAATAATATTTCAAAATATATTATTATATTTTTCAGTAAAAAAAATATTAGGACAAATATTTAAGATTATTTAATATTTTTAATATTTTTAATTTATAATTTTATTACTTATATTTTTATTTAAATATAATTTTAATATATTTATTACGTCACGGTTCGATTCCGGTTTGATTCCGGTTGAACTGATGACCCATCCACCCGGTCCTATTTCTGGTTCGCTCACCGGTCCGGTTTTTAAAACATTGGTCTATGGGTCGAGTTACCTTCGCGAATTGAATCCATATTACAAATCACACAAAATCAAACTCTTATAGTTTTGATAAAAACAAAGAGTAACCTACTCTGATACTAATTGAAAAACCTAGGTGATTCGTGATTCAGAGTAAGATTAATTGCAACAATTCCCAAACAAGAAAAACAAATAATCTAAATCATCTAGCCCATACGAAAGTGATTTAGATTGTTCCTTCAAAATCAATAAATCGACGCAACTGATTTTTACGTGGAAAAACCACAATTGGAGCACCTCCAATTGTGATTAAAAAATCACGGGTAAAACGCCACTAATTAATCCACTATGAAAGGAAGAAAGAATACAAATTTACCAAAACAAATTACCCAAACGCAATTAATTTGTCTTCAACAATCTGTATCTCTTTCACCACCGCCTTTATCTCGAAATTGGTCAGTTTGATGTTGAATCCACATCCATGTCGAATCAATGACTGCGCACAGCTTCGACCTCCTTCGAATACTTCACGCTTGAATCTCCAGATTCCACCGAAGAATAACACTCTTGAAGTCGGACGATCAAACAACTCTTTGATGTATGCTTGTCAAACCATGAGTATAATACTCAATCAAACATCAAAGAACACTAGCGAAATAGCCCCAGAAAAAAACCATAGAACCCTTAAAGAAGATCTGGAAGTTGTTCCCTTAAAATTAACAGAACCATTGCTTTTATAGCGGACAGATCCGCGATCCTCGCTTGAGCGCAAAACTTGCCACTCGAGCGATGTCACTAAAACGCGTGTGAAAAAACAAGGTCTACGCTCGAGCACTGAAACTTACGCTCGAGCGTAAAATCACACCTCTCAATATTTTTGCAGATAAGCCAAACTACTGAGAAGGTGAAAACTCCGCTTGAGCGCAGTTTTTTCCGCTTGAGCGGGAAGACCAAAAAACAGGAAAAACTTACAACTCAATTAAATCAAGTTTGCTCGCGGAATTGGCAACAAGTAGGGACCCAACAAATATAAAAGTTTTGAGACCAAAGTGATAAAGTATTCATAGGTAAACGGGGTAAAGGTGTAATTTACCATTTTACAAAATGTAAACCATGCACTGTGAAGAAATTGTTGACGTAATTAATATCATAATAATTAATATTTATTATTAGAAAATATGCTCACATAATTTACTATGAAGATTTAATAATTTTAATATAGGTAAAAGAGGAAATATCATTTTGCCTCTCATACTATCACTGAAAAATTAATTTAACCTATGTTATTTTAATAATATTAATTTTACACTTAGTTTGTTTGATTTTGGATTAATTTTACCCCCGCTATTAGCTTCTGTTTATAATCCAACAAAAGTTGTTGACATGGCAATGAAATTTGAAATTTCATTTTACCTTCCAAACTATCTATAAAATATCAATTAGATCTTCAAACTTCATTTTATTCGAAGAACTAATTGATATTTTGGGTGCCACATGAGCAACTTCTATTTGATTATAGACCGTAATTGATGGTGGAGTAAAATTGATGGAAAATTGAATAGTTTACGTGTAAAGTAGATATTATCAAGAGAACAGTGGTTGGATTGTTTTTTGAGTTATAGTTTGAAGGGAAAATGAAATTTTCTCAAAGTGAAATTTCAATAAATTTTTAAAAAAAAAAAATATAGTTTGAGGAAAATAAAAAATAAAAAGATATTCATAAATTTGCATAATTATTTGACCTCACCAAATTTTAAAAGGTGAATTACCTCGGGCCCCCATAATTTGGATTTGAGGGCATTGTTTGGCCCCGTGAGGCCATCACAGGTTCTATTTCGAATCCAAACCATTAATTTTGTTGAGTATTTTGTGTATTTCATTTACACAAAAAAAATAGCGTAATTTGATAATCGTAACATATTCAATTTATGGTATTTGTCACCAAAAAATGAGCAAAATTGGTGCTTTTAAAATTTATTCATCAATTTTTGTAATGACAAACGCGATAGTTTGAAAAGGTTATGATTATTTGATCGACCTAATTTTTTTTGTGAATAAAATACACAAAAAAAAGGGTTCTAATTATTGAAATGGGATTAGTGGTGGCCCCAAAAGGTCCAAACAGAACAGACCAGTCCAGATTGTGGACTAGAGACAATCCACCTCCATTAAAATAGTCATATATTTTGTTTCCAAAAAAATAATTTAAAACTTCCTAAAAACTCAACACATGCTTAATTTGGCCACCCAAAAACTCCCACCCAAACACATGTTTTGGAGTTTTGGAATAACCCCCTTGTCTCTCATGTTGCTGGTCTCATATTGTCTCTTTCTCATCTCATATTCTCTTTGTATCGGCCACTGTTTGATCTCACGATAGAGCTGTTGCTGCCACCACAACTATTAGCCAACACCTTCATACTATAGAGACCTAGGGTATGTTTGTTTTTATTTTTGATATTGTTTAAGTTTGTTTTAGCCTAGGGTTTTATGTTCTTTTTTAGACTTAGTTGTTTTTGATGAGTATAAACAAAGTATAAACAAAATTAGAATGATTAAGAAACAACCTTAATTGGAACTTTCTCTATCCAAACTTTTAAACCATCTTCTAGTCATGATCATAGATGGTCGGCTTCGTTTCCTACTATTTTGACATGAATACAAGTAGACTGAAAACTCCTCATCCAGTCTTTAATATCACCTCAGCAATGATATACTTTCAATATATGAGAAATTTTCTTCATTAGAACAGATTTGTTTGGTTGAAGGTAAATATCCTTCAGCCTATGCAACAAACTCAAGTTTTTGACAAAAGACAACTTTTTATGCCCCAACTGCTCTAATGTGGTCCACAACAGATGCATTTTCAATTTTCACTGCTTGATTCCATTTCCCATGAAATCTCACAATGATATACCAATACTTGTTACTTTCATCTTTTAAATCTTTATAGCTCCCCCAGCTAGGAACTTTCCATTCCTCACTAGCCACTTGGCCTAACCACCACCAGTGGTTTTTGCAGAATAAAAAGTCTAATAAAAATGTATATATAAATTTCTTTTAAGTAGTTCACAAAATTCCATCACATAAATTCACTTCCTTGAAGACTTCTAGTTACCTTGAAAGGCCTCATTATTTCTTTTGCACAAATGCACAGAAAATAGAATTTTGCATCTAAAATTTGCCATTTTATAATATTTGTTAGTATTAATTTGTCAAACATAATAGAAACGTTAATGTGTAAAGTAACTAAGTTATTGAACATAAGTTAATGCAAGAAAGTTGAAGACATGTAATAAATTATACATTTAGTAAAAAAAATAAATTAAAAAAAAAAACTCTCATTCAAAATCAAGAGTTCTTCAAAAGCTAATAAAGCATCCTTCACTGTAGCTAAATAACATTTGAAGCATTGGCTGATTAGTAGTATTTTCCTGCAAAAAGAAAGTTTTATGTGAAAATTAGTAACATGGGGAAATTCGTGCTAGAACATCAAAAAACCTTCTAAGCAATCAAACCTTTTTCTTGGGTAAGTTATATAATAAAACAACAAAATATACAGGGTTACAAGGGGAATATCCCCCAGGCCCTAGAACAAAGCAACCAAAGAAGCTAACACTAAAGAAGAAAAACAAAGACCAACAAATAAAATAACTATACAAAATCAACACTAACAAGAAGAAGCACTCTAACTCTAGGCCAATGCGCAACCAAACAACAGCTACAATAACCTGCTTGGAAAGAACAGCAACAACAACCACTAGCAACTAGATGGAGACTTGGCTTAGATCAAAACATAAAAGCAGGCACCAAAACTCAAGCTACCAGAAAAGAGGATAATCCATGCACAACCCACAATGGAAAAGTAAAAAAACACCAGCTACAAAGCTAAGACAAGGAGCTTGCCCAAATGAAAGCCTAAAAGGGAAATTCTGAAAAAGCCATTAAAATCCAATAGCCAAAAGCAAGGAACCAAGTACAAAATACACCTAGTCTAACTAAGGAAAAACACTCCATCCTCTTGTTTAGGAACCATATATTAAGGGATAACAGGACAAAACAAAGAAGGATAATCCCATGCACAACTAGCAATAGGTAAGCATAGAAATCACCGAAAAGGTAAGAAAAATAAGTCCCTTACACAACCCGCAAGGGTAGGACATCAAAACATCTTTGACACAGCAGCTAGCAACAGTCGAAAGCAGCAACTAGCAAAAGCAACAAGCAGCAGCACAGACACAGATGCAAGAACCCATCAATGGTAGCAAGAGAATCCAGTGCAGACAAACCCTTAGAAACCCAAAATAATCAACAAAACCAGAGGCAAAGGTAGAACACAACAAAAACCAGCCTGCAAGAGAACAAGCAAGCAACCAAACACACAACTCAATATATATAGGGCTCACATCACTCAACCACACACAAGGCTAGGGAAGCAAGAACTCTCATAGGAAAGAAATCAAGCTGCCCCAAAAGCCTACAACAAACACTAGAAGAAAAAAAACAAAAACAAAAAACAATGCCCAAATAGTACTCAACAAAAAAACTCTCTCACATACAAGCAATCAAACCTTGTGCAACTCTTGCAAACTCTTAGTCAAAGTCAGTAGAGACAAACTCATTTTATGTGTAAATAACAAGGACAGGCGTCCTTGCTTTGTATATTTTACCAACTCAAAAAATCTTAACCTTAAAGACAATACAAGACAAAAAGTTAGTAATATGAAGGCTTATATATATATATATATATTTTCATGTGACCTTGCGATTGAACTCTTCAACCATAACCATAGGAAAGATCAATTAATTATCATGGATCAAAGTCTTTCATTCACAATTTAATTTGGTAAATTACAATAAACCTCACAAGGTTGGCATAATTACACTAGCTTCCCTTTTAGTAAGACTAAAGCCTCCAGAAGTAATGCAAATACATTAATCTTATACAAAAAGTTATATACAATCTTGAAATGGAATTGGAGTTGTGAAAGGACATATCAAAAAAATTCAATTTGAGTAATAGTTCATAAAATATGTTTCTAACTTTCAATTTCTATTAGGTTGCTTGTTTCCAAGGTAATTCTTTTACTGAATAAACATAATTGCCCGAGTCAAGTTTCCTCGTTGAATCTTAGGAGGACATTTTTTCCCCCCATTAATAGTCATTTGACTTGGCAAAAGAAAGGAGTACTTTGGCAATAAGAGAGAAATCTCAAATCAGAAACCCACCTAACCTTGTACTTACCCACCTTGCCAGTATATGTGCACACATGCAAGCTGGAATAACCATAGAACACTTGAACAAAAACAAAACCATGATAGACTATCCATTTGCAAAATCGTAAAAATAAGCATGAACCAAAAAGATTGGAAACAAAAAGATGAAGTTGAGGTTTGGATTTCTAGAAAATAAACTTGAAACATATAATTTAGGAACGGTTCCAAAAAAAAAAAAAAAGACAAAGATGGTGAAAGTAGAAAAATCAATGCAGGTTTAAGAAAAAAACCATATGATGTCGTTCTTGAAGTACATCAAAATATTCTATCAATTGCCCAAAATTTACAAACACTACAAGTTGATAAAAAGACAAAACCACATGTACTATTCTCAAGAGTAAAACATTTTCCATAAAATTCAACCAACAATTAGCACTTGAATAAAAATCAAAACCAAAATCTCTCTATCTTATATGATCATCTATTTTATATAGTCAATTTTCTATATGTAATTATGTGGCCACTATGTTCCTTGGGAACACTTTGGAAAATTTAAAATCTACCCAAAATAGTAATGGGTGCCGACTATTGTTATTCTCAATTTGGGTAGTGGTGTTTATGATGGGTTCAACAAGAGAAAGCAACAAAAATAATGGGGATGGTGTGTGTTTGTTTATGTTAGGGGGTACTACGACATTCTTATCTCTAGCATCAACATGGAAACATGGGACAATGGAAAACTTAAAAGCACTCATATGAATATTAAGGAAAATATAAGCTTTGAAAGCCATCTACTAAAAAATAAATTAATTAAAATTTTCTCCCATGGAACACTTTCATATGGCAAGCCATGATCAACAACCTTCAATTGATATTGGAAGGCCTAGATCCCATTGTAACGTAAAACAAAATAAGAAACATAATACAATTAGGAGGAAGAAAGAACAATTTTAACATTCAATTGATCAATCCAATTTAAGGAATTTAAAGAAAAAAGCATAGACCAGTTTCAACAGTTAAACAATTAATTAAACCAAAGAATTATTTCATTAAAGCCCTTCTAAACAAGCTAACGGAGAAGTTGCTTGAGTCAGTCCAACAACCTATTGTTCTTAATCAAATCTTCTATAATGCTATGCTATTTCTTCATAATAAAAAATGATAAAGCAAGAAGCCTTGCAATGTTCGAGAACCTGGAATCCCTCTTACAACATTTTTCTTCAATGGAGTAAAACCAAACGTTTCAGTTCAAGCATATAAACAAAAAAATAAAATAAATAAATAACAAAAAAATACAGGATGTTACCCTTACAAAATATGGAGTTCAAACTACATTGGTGTTAGTTCAAGACAAGGCAACCACATGGACCAAATCAAAATAGATTTTTTTATTTTTACTATGATTGACACCTATATGAACATTATCATGTCCAACATAGTATCACGATAATCAATGACAATGCAACCAATGCAATTCCTACAAATGGCAACTAACAACTAAGGATATTACAAATTGCATTGAATGAAACTACTTATATTTCAAAACTCAAACAAAAAATGTAAACAAATACAAAAACACAATTGGGCCATGAAGATCAAAATATAACAACATTTATATTGGGCCATGCAAACCCAACTAAAGTTTTTAAATGTAAAATCCAATTTAGGAAAATCTCAAAACAAAATTAAATAAATCTCAAACAAAAAAGTAAACACACAGAGAATAGTATAAAATCGTTATCAATCCCTAAAAGTAAAATATGGTTTCTAAATACTACATTAATTAATTAATGTTAACCCTATTGACAAAAATAGTATAAAATCATTATCAAGTTTGGCAAAAATCCTAGAGTGCCTCGCCACAAACTAAGGCGTAGTTTCACTAACCATAGTTCAAAATTCTGAGATAATCCGGAGAATGAGAGAAAAAAAATAGGATAAAAATGAAAGTGAATAGAGTTTTTAGTGGAAGGGGAAGGATTTAAGAAATAACCACTAGATCAAAGATACACATACCTTCAGATTTCAACAGAATTAGAGCAAATGAGGGAGAGTACTGCTGGAAGGAGAGGGGAAAGGAGAGGCCTAGGTATCGGAGGGAGAGATGTGTGATGCAATATAGTGAGGGAAAGAGACAAACGATTTCGTGTGATCTTAATGGCAAATACGATAGAGCAAGGTTAACCGGTTACTCGGGTTGCCTATATTTAACCATTAAACATTTTAATGGCTAAGATGATATTTAAGTAATCTAACGGTTTAGAATCAACATGCAAAAACTACCATAGATGAATAAGAAAACACAAAACCCACAAATCTTAAATCAAAACAATTGTTGAAAATCTACCCACAACCCAAAATCTATATAGATGAATAAGAAAATCTGAAACTCATAAATTTTGAAGCTAAGAGAGAGGAGGAGACATATGATACTTGATAGATGATTGTGGAGAAGTTTTACTGAGTTGTTTTTAGGGATTGGAATGAAAAGAGTAAGGGATTGGGGTTGTATTTATAGGTGGTGGTGGGTGGGGTTGGAAAGTAGGTTACTACGAAGGAAGAAGAATTCGGATCCAAAATTTTTCACAAGATGATCATTTTTGAACGGTTGATATTTAATAGTACAAAAGTTGAGAGTACAATAGTACAAAAGTTGAGAGTACAATAGTACAAAAGTTTGGGGTACAATAGTAGTGGTAATTACTTTAAAAATGTATAGGCACTCTATAAAGAAACCATTGAGACTTAATAAAGAAAACGTATTGTAACATCGATAATCAATGCATATATGGAAAACACTCTAAAGAGATAACTCATTTTGGTGCATTAGCACGACCCTCAAAACCCTATAATATTTTTCACAAACCCCAATTAGTATATCAACACCACAAAAATAAAAGAAAAATATATAAATAATTCATTTACCAATTGATTGTTGGTTCATAAAAAGCCAGAAAATTTGGTAAAAAGACTTGGTCATACATTCAACAATGAAAAATAATCAACAATTAAAGGCACACCTAGTAATATCTATCACGTACAAATTAATATGTGCCTTCTCAAGAAACTTGGAGAAAGTGAGTATAATATGTGAGAGAGAAAAGGTTCCATCTAGGAGGTCAATAACCCATTCCAACTATTTATATGCTTCAAAAAAAATATTGGATCAAACTCATCAAAATGAAGAATAATTACAAAGTAATACGAATGACAAATTAAAAAAAAAAAGAGAAGAAGTTATTTGCAAAAAATTATGCAAGGTTCCATGAGAATCAATGAAGTTGAATTTTTGTAACATCCATGACAAGAAACTTCATCTCTTTTGCCGAAGAAAAAACTACTTGAGTAAAGGGTAGAATTCATACGAATATATATATCAAACTAAAGCTATTAAGCATAAAAAACATTTTGTTCCTAGAGATAATTGCATTTTTATTGAGTTATTGATATATTTATTTCATTTTGTAGACTTGTTCGGTAAATCAATTTTCTATTCAAGAATGAGCTACTAACTAGCCACCAGGGGTAGACTGCATATAAAAAAGAAGTTATTTGTAAAAAAATTATGCATAATTATGAGAATCAACAAAGTTGCATATAAAAACTTGGCTCAACAAGACCTGAATCCCATATGTTAAACTCATACATACCAGCCACATTACAAGAGAAATTGTCAATTTAATTCTTCAGCATATCCAATCAAGTAAGAGATACAATCCACAATGATCTTCAGCATATCCAATCAAGTAAGAGTTACAATCCACAATGATAGTTATACCTACTACACTACAAGAGAAATTGTCAATTTAATTCTTCAACATGTCCAATCAAAATGGACAGTTGCTTTAGTGAGGATTAAAACCCAAGCAAGGGCGCCTGATATTTGATAATATTTTCAAGTTCTTTATTCAAAATGAACAATATAGAAAAATCTAGCTAAAATCCATAAATTATAGAAGCCAAAAGTTTACTAATTCAACAATGACAATAAATTGGTAGACCGTGGAATTAAGATACATTGACAACAGATTAAAAGATCTCAATTCAAGTAATGTTGAACAGCACAATAATCTCACTTTTTCTTCACATAGAATATCATTCACTTTCCATACATTCCATTTGTAAATTCAACAATGATCATGAATTGAACTAAATTCTAACCAAATCACCATAACATGCAAAATCTATAAATATTAAAATCATTTATTTTTCAAAAAATACATTAAATCCATTATCACCAAATAGAGAAGAATATAGCAAATTAAACCCATTAAGGAAGAATTGACAATGTCCTTCCAAACACAAACAATTACCCACCTGTAGACGTCCCCGAACGCCCCGAGAGGGATGAGCCCCCCTGTTCCGTTCGTTTTGGGCTCACTACAGTTTAGGACTCAAATCGTCACGGTTCGTAATCTGAATCAAAGAGTCCAAATCCGGCAAATCGTTTTGAGAAAACAGATTTTTGAAAAAAGTGCCAAACATGGACTGCTTTGCCAGATACAGAGTCGCCACGTAAATGTTTTATTTTTTTTGGAAAATTTAGGAAATCCTGACTCGTTTGCCTAAGGCCACGTGTCCGTCATCACCAAAGTTGCCTTGGCTCGGAAACTGAGGTACGATTGGGGAAGGTCACTTCGTGAGCACCCCCGCTCGCCCGATCAAAGATCGACCTCTACTAACTATGATATCTAGTTTTGAAAACATTATGCGTTCTTATTCCGGTTATTAGCCTAGATTGGATCGCCTGAATTGGAACAAAACACTTCATGTTTGTTTTTGAAAGATGGTTTGCTACTCGCAAGTAGGCTTAAAATGCAGATTTTGCCACCCTCAGGTGGGCTTAGAAAAGATGGTTTTGCCACTATCTAGTAGGCTTAAAACTCACAGTTGATGATTTGTCCCAATCCAAATAACCCAACCTTCACCCACAGGCATTCAGGCAATCATATCACATAAGCAAATAGCCTCATGGTAAGCATGCTATCATGGCAGTCACTCACACACATGCAAGGATGCTAAAGCATAAAAACTCACCGAGTACTCCAAGCCAAAACAGAAGCTAATTAGAAAACCATGCATGATCCTAACTATACAGAAATGCCTAATGCAACACATGCAAGAATGCAACTAAGATAGGCTCGGCTATTCTAAACATGGCATATGGAATGCTATAGCCAACACGTATTCAACTTGGAATTGAAATACAATGCAGTGAATTATGATGCGCCGAGCCCGGTGCATGCAAGACAGATGAATGAATGCAAACATGCTATCATACTGTATGCTAATTGAAACATGCCCTATTCTAACCATCATAAGCTGGTAAATAAAAGGAAAAAAGACGTGGGGTTGGAAGACATACATCATACGCACGCACACTTATTACAATTGTGCCCCCGCTCGGAGGGTTCGAATAAATAATATACAGTTCCAATGAATAGTACAGTCCAAATAAGTACAAAATCCTAATTAATTAAAAAATTAATCTAAGAAAGCAATAAATGGCACGCAAATCCATGGACCGCCTCGGCTCTGTTCCAAATGATGAATGATGTATGTTTGAGTTGCTTGGCGCGGAAATCCATCGCGATGCCCCAATTAGCCTCTGTTTACAATTGAGCCCAGAATATTGCGTGAAGCCCCAAAAGATTGTCGGTTTCTGATTTGCTGCAACAGAGAGCAAGAAAGGGGCATGGCAATGTATTTTCACATATGTATGCTTGACTACTCTTCAGTGAGTTTAGTCTTCGATCCTCGTGCCACCAATTACGTATCTCGATGCATGATGGTCGAGGAGTCAAATTGCACGACTTAATATGAAATGAATGCACACATAAACACAACAAGATCGAGACTCCATCATGGATAATCCGGAGTGTTGGTGACTGGGAATTTAGACACGTTCCGTTACTCGGAGTACGAAACGTCCCTCGTTTCCCGTGCTCGGGCTAACTCCTACCCCAAACACAATGCAATATGCATGATGTGCATGAATGCAACTAACATACAACCTAGCATACACAATGCTATGAAATGGCATACACAATGCTCGATGTAACACGGCATACACAATGCTCTAACATGTATCCTAGCGTACACAATGCTATGAAATGAAATGGCATACGCAATGCATAATGGACTTATGCCAACATGAGTGGACCTCAGCCACACTCACATCAGTGGCCATGAGATGAAAATGAGACACTCGAGATACGTGCACACATGCACGCAAATCGAGAACCAACCCTAAGGCACGAATGCCACTCTACCAAAGCATCGCAAGGCATGGAATATGGCATACAAACATGCAGATTTCAGCGCTAAAATATGATGCTAAACAGCCCCGAAACATGGCAATATGGCACCTGATGCATGAGATGAACCCCGAAACTCAAAACTAGGCATACACAATGACCTATAACTATACAAAGCATGCATTATTTGATCATGAAGCATGAATACAGAGTCGAGGCAGTCCCAAAAAATGAACTTTCTTAGTTCAAAGCAAGGCCAAAAGGTGCTAGAAAGATGGGCTAAAGTAGCATGCAATTTTGACTAGTAAACGAGGGTTACATGGAATGTATATGAAGCAAGTGAGAACTCATCAAACCAAAAAAAATCAGTGAATAAAACATGCCAAAATATGCCCAAATAACCATGGAAATGCAGCCAACACATGCACAAATGAGGGGCTCCTTTAGAGGGCATACAAAGGGATTATTAGGTACATACAAGATAGACATGAAGCATGACCAAAAAAACTCTGGAAATCAAATATAATAGTCCCAAAACTCATCAAATTGACCCTAAAATGTGACTTTAAAACATGTAAAGAGGGGTCCCTTTGAAAGGCCAAAATGGCCATCAAACAAGTCAAGGTGAGAGGGGGTCACCCCCCTCTGATTTGGAAGCTCAAAATAGCATCAAAGCCACTGGAAATCCATTGGATTCCAGTGGCTAGAAGGCCAAACAAAACATGCCATTGGAGCTTAGGTGTAAGGCTCAAAACAAGGGACAATCAAGCATTCAAGGAAGCATGTGACCTCAAATAAGAAAATGCCCTTAATAAAACATGAATATGATGTCAAAACAAGCCTTTTTCCAGTTTATAACAAGTCCCAAAAATGAACATAAATAGGGCTAATCTATCATGCAAAAATGGCCCTAAAAGAGAGAATAGAGACAAGGGACAACAGCTGGCCCAAAATGGCAAAGAGCCCTTCAACAAAATTGAAGAGGGGCTCAAAACATGACACTTTACAGTTTACATCAAGTCTCAAAAATGAACACAAGTGAGGCTAAATCAACATGCAAGAAAAAGGGCCAAAAGAGGGATAAAGAGACAAGTGGTAGCAACTGTCCTCAAACAGAGGAGAGCCCTTCAACAAAGTTGAAGAGAGGCTCAAAAAAAGATATTTTACAGTTTATGACCAAGTCCAAAACAGCTCACAAATAAGCCTAAAATATCATGCAAAAATAGGCTTAAAAGAGAATTTAAACACAAAGGGTGAGGAGGAGACCTCAAACAGAGTAAGACCCTTGATTAAACATGGAGATGAGCTCAAAATATGACTATTTATAGTTTGGGTCAGAGCCCAAAAATGCTTGCAAGTATGACTTATAAATGAACCAAGAAAAGGCTAGAAAAAAGGGAAAAGAAGACTCACCCTTGTAGAGCAGCAACACAGCAGCTTTTGGACCAAGAAATGGTGCTCCTATCCTCTGAAAAACAGCCTCAAGTTGCTGGAATGGAGTGTGGAGGTGTTGTGTTATGTGTTGTAGTGTAAATGGTGCAAGGCTTTTAGGGTTTAGAGGGTTGAAGTAGAGAGAGAGTGAGAGTTGTAGGCAAAGGCTCAAAACCAATTTTGTAACCCTCTAAAATGGAGCTGGGGGGCTTGGTTTTATAGAGGAAGGAGTGGAGGAAAGGGGGGGAAAATCAAATTCAAATTTTCCCCCCAAAAGACCCCCTCCGGATACAGGATCTGGGCGGAAAATGAGGGTGCAGCTGTAAGGAACCAGGTGAGGGGGTCATGGCCGTCCAGGTTTAGAGGGTTCACGTGGCCGGCCGACCACCTCCCCTGGGCAACCGGCCAGGGTCAAAAGGGTCAATGAGAATTAGTGGCCGGCCACCCCAGAAAAGTGGCCTCTCATGTGTGCACAACACAGCTATATGGAGAAAAACCAGGAAATGTGACCCAGGAGAGAGAAAAACCCATTTTTTAGAGGGGTTCAAAAGGGTCAGAGAGAGTTGCTGGCCGGCCATGCCATATTGGTGGCCTCCCAGGTGTGTACAACACAAATATGTGGTTGAGGGCCAAAGAAAGTGGCCCGGGAATGGTCAACACTAGCTTTCTAGCGAGGAAAACGGGCGACGGAGAGCGATGAAGGAATAAAGCTGGTCTTCAGAACAATTGATGGCCTCCCACCCTTCTATGACTTTCATAACAATGAAAATAAGGTCCCTGCCAAAAATGGACTCAAACCGATGCAAATCGAAGGTTCGGGGGCCGAAGCACGCAGCCCAGGGCCCCAAAAATTGACTGTTAAGCACCGGAGGTGGTGTTTGACCACGAAGTTGGTCTCTCGAGCCACAGTGTCCCTCAAAAGGGAGGAAATAAGGTGTATGCCAAAAACCAGAGCAAACGGAGGTGGTTAAGCAGTCCTGAACCGAGGCACACGGCGGACGGCTCCAAAAAATTAGAAACTGGGCTCCAAATGGGAAAAATGGCCTACGACCACGAAACATAGCCTACGGCCACTGAGAGATGATCTACGAGACCTCTCCCTCCCTTTGGGAAGAGAAAACGGAGAAAACGGGACCCGGTTCGCAAACTAAGGCAAAGCACAAAAGAGTCCGGAAGTCCGGAGGCAAGGCTCGCAGCCGAGACTCCTCAACCTCAGAACGAGCACAATATGCGACATCACCAAGCGCTCAATCGGTGACGTCTGAGTCTTAAGGTCAGTCAAAAATAGGGTGTCTACACCACCCCCTTCCTACATTTGTTTTTCTTCATTCATTTTGTCATTTTTTTCCCCTTTTTTTCTTGTGTTCATCATTATCAATTCCCCCTTTCTTCCCTTTGTGCTTCTACAAATAGAGTTGGGTTAACAAACCAATTATGCAATGCAAGTTTGCATGTGTGTGTTTTGAATTATTAAAGCACACCACATGAGAGGGAGTTTTTATGTGAATTAGGGTTGAGCTCTAATATGGCGTAGTAAGGGACCGAGCTATGGGCCAAGATAGGTCCAGGTATAGTGAGGGACTGATTTGTGGGCTGAGGTGAATAGGTTTCGTAGCTTGGAGATTATCCTTTTTAGCTAGGTCACAGATAGCTGCAAGTAGCTCGGTCAGGGTATTCCAAACTGACGTAAATGGGCGATGATCGAGCTAGGCACTGCTTGTGGAAGCGGCAAGCTGAGCGTGTCAGAGGTGTTAGCTCGGTTGTACTATCATTTTGCCCTGGTAAAACCATTTCACTTGGCTTGTAGTGGTGAGGATGATTTGAGAATAAGCATTATCCTTGGGCATAAGACTCCTAAGAGGACTCTACTAAGGAGAGTAGAGTCCTACCAGAATTGTGCAAACCATCTCACTTGGTTGGTAGTGAGTAGCGTGTGTGATTCCTAGGAGGACTCATGTAAGAAGAGTTGGAGTCCTACTAGGATTGTGGTAAGCAGAATCTATAAAAGCTCATAACCAGACCTATGGACAGGTATCACAATTCTTACTTTCAAGTACATAGAGCTTTTGTATCTATTGGCTATTTTGCTAACTTAAGCATCGAAGGGGTTTCCGGCACACACCCGCCGACTAGCTCACGATTGTGTTTTCAGGGAGTAAAGTGCAAACTTGATCAACAGGATTATATGAGAAGATTATTTCGTGCTCGTACAATTGGCACTGTCTGTGGGAAATTCACAAAGAATAATACCTTTTGATCAAGTTTTCCTCTCTAGTTGAAATCAATGGTGCACAATGAAGACTTGCCGCAATCTGCTATTGATGGGCAAACCCCGGAGGGGGGTGGGAGGCGCGAAGGTCTATCCTCTGTCCCACCCATGGCAGAATTAGAACCCTAGCGACGGAACTCCCGGAGGGACACAAGGGAGAGACGGGGCACTAGTCCCCGTCGCTCTCAAAGTCCTGATAGACAGAGGCGGAGGTTGGATCCTCAAATTCTGGAAGATCGCGTAAGGGAGCAAGACGAGTTAATAAGGAGAATGACGGCGGACATAGAGACAATGAAACGATAGATAAATGGAAAAGGGGTGGTGACAGGAGAGGGGCGCAAAGGCAACACGCCCTCTCGCCACTCAGAAGATCGTGACGGACATACCACACCATCAAAAGCAGAAAGTAAGAACCTTAGAACAGGCAACACTCAATCAAGGACTTTTAGGACTCATTACTCCAAGTCTGAGAGAACGAGGACTGAAAGGTCATAAACAGAGGGAAGCAGCTATCGGCCCTCGCACACTCACAAAACGACATCCAGGCACACAAAGTTGCCTTGGTCAGCCGACTTGCGAATAGTACTTGAGAAGAGTGCCCGATGGAAGGAGGACACCAGGGCTCGCGACCCTCGCAGAGTTTTAGCCCTGCAGTAATTGGCCCCTAAGACACATGGGAGTGTCGAGGTAGGAATGCCAATACCGCGCCTTGCTTACGAACCAACGGATAAAGTATTAGCAACACTACAAAGCTCGCCATTCGTTTCGGCAATTAAGAACGCACCACTACGTTCAGGCTTTCTCCAGCCCAAATTCACCACCTATAAAGGGAAGACAAACTCCTACATGCACTTAAGTCACTTTCGCCAGGTTATGGCAGTATACTGACGAAACGAGGCCCTAATGTGTATCCTGTTTCCATCTAGCCTTGGCGACCTAGGTCTAACCTGGTTCGAAAGATTGCCAGAAAGCAGCATTGCCTCATGGGCATAATTGGCAAAGGCGTTTGTGACTAGATTTAGAACGAACACCAAGACACCAGTGGAGATTGATTAGCTACTCTCCATTGACATAGGCAAAAGGGAGACATTCAGGTCTTACAACAGTCAATATTGGGAGACTTTCAACTAGATTGGGGATTGCCTTATAAATCTCACCATCGCACAATACAAAAGGGGTCTATCAGTCGGAAACAAATTGAAGGACTCAATTACCATGATGCCACCCCTCACGATGGAGGCCCTAATGGAGAGAGTGCATCAACATATTCGAGTAGAGGAAGATAGCTCCCGTGCTAAAGCAAACTCTGGCAACAGCAACGCCAGATAAAAAAACTACAGCAAAAGTCAACAAGATGGAACAACCAAGCAGGAATGGGCGAGGCAGGCGAGCCAATAGGGAAGACCCAGAAACAAGGAAGTTAAGAGTCCGCACTACCATCACCACAGTATTCAACAAACCTATCTACCGGATTCTCAGTGAGATGCGTAATGAACCCTTCGTTCGGCGGCCAGCCAAGTTGGGAGAAGCACAAAAAGGCTATGACGAGAGGTCCCGATGTACCTTCCATGATGAGAAGGGGCACCGCACTGAAAATTGCATGCCATTGAGGCAACATCTGGAGGAGTTGGTGGCTGCTGAGCACCTGGACCAGTACATAGAAGGGGGGACACAGCTAGCCCCCCAGGACCTCAACAAACCAAACGGGATGCCAGACGATGGTCCACCCTAAGGCGTAATCAACGTCATACATGGGATCGTCGAACCCGAGCGGGTATGTGAACTCCAAGGGATGATCAATAAGGCTGAGCACTTGAGAGAGGTGTTAATTGCACAACCTACCGTCAAAAGGGGCAGAACAGAGGCTACGAACGTCATATCCTTTTCAGACAGGGATCTAGCAAGACTACATTGCCCTCATAATGACGTGCTAGTGGTCACTTTGCACATCAAGAAGTTCGACATCAAGCGGATTCTAATTGACCAAGAAAGCTCATGCGAGATAATGTATTATGAGACCTTCAAACAACTGAAATTGGAGGACAAAGACTTAGCACCTGCGGCATCTCCCCTAGTCGGTTTCAACTCAATGCCAGAGTGGCTAGTGGGCAAGATAATCCTCCCAGTCAAGGCAGGAACCATGACAAAACAGGTGGAATTCTGGGTATTGAAGGTCTCTTCCACTTACAACATAATCTTGGGAAGGGCATGGCTGCATGCCATGCACTCAATAGCGTCAACCTACTATCAGGCATTGCGGTTCCCCAACGAAGCCGGAGTGATCGAACAGGTCTTGGGAGACCAAATTATGTCAAACCAATGCTTTGTCACAGTAAATGGCAGCCGGGCTGCAAAAAGGTTCGTTCAAATGGTAGAAAAACCAGAAAGCAACGAATTGTTTGCAGATGTCGGCAAAGCAGCAAAGCAGAAGGCAATGGAAGACTTGATTGAGGTAAGGATAGATGAAAAGAACCCGAAAAAGTTCTTTTTGCTCGGCTCGTCTTTGTCTAGCACTGAGAGAATAGAGGTCATGGAATTCTTAACCTCTAACATTGAAGTGTTTGTGTGGACACCATACGACATGTCTGGCATTGAACCAAACTTCATCTGCCACCAACTTAATGTCCACCAAATTGCCAGACCAATTATACAGTGCACTCGCAGATCGGCACTCTACCACGTGGAGATAATAACGGATGAAGTGGAGAACTTACTTGAGGCAGGAGCCATCAGAGAAGTGCACTATCCCAGGTGGATCTCGAATACTGTGGTAGTGCCAAAGAAGAACGGAAAATGGTGTGTTTGCGTGGACTACAAAACAGTCAACAAGGCACGCCCAAAGGACAGTTTTCCCCTACCACAGATAGACCAACTGGTGGACCTAACAGTAGGGCATAATCGACTTAGCTTCCTTGATGCGTATAGGGGTTACCATCAGATCACTATGTATGAACCAGACTAGGAGGTCACATCATTCACAACGCCTAGAGGATTGTACTATTACAAGATCATGCCCTTTGGCCTAAAAAACGCAGGGGCTACATTCCAACGAATGGTCACCAAAATGTTTGAACCATTGTTAGGTAGAACAATGGAGGCTTACATAGATGACATGGTGGTCAAAAGCAAGGATGAGAAGGACCATCCCAGGGACCTAGATGAAATGTTCCAAATCCTGAAGAAGAACAAGTTGTGCCTAAACACATCTAAGTGTGCATTCGGCGTAGGATCAGGCAAATTCCTAGGCTTCCTGGTAACCAACCGAGGTATAGAAGCTGACCCCTCTTAGATCAAAGCAATCCAGGATCTTGAGAGGCCCAACATAGTCAAAGAGGTATAGCATCTCACTGGCCTAGAAGCCGCACTCAACTGGTTCATAAGTCGATCGTCAAACCGATGTCGACCATTCTTCCAAGCATTGAAGACCAAATTTGAGTAGGATGAGGAATACGACCTTGCCCTAGAGAGCTTGAAGGACTACATGACCTCTCCTCCGTTGTTAGTAACCCCAGTACCAGGAGAAGAACTCTTTTTGTATTTAGCGGTTTCACAGCATGCAGTCAGCGCAGTGTTGGTCAGAGCGGAAGGAATCCAACACCTGCCTATTTTTTATGTTAGTAAAACCTTGCTGGGCGCTGAAATAAGGTACCTACCATTGGAAAAGCTGGCCTTAGCTTTGATAATGGCCTCAAGGAAGTTATCACATTATTTCCACGCCCACATCATAATTGTCCTAACGGCTTTTCCCTAAAAAGCTTTGTTTGAGAGGGCAGATTTTTCTGGACGAATCTTGAAATGAGTGGTGGACTTGGGGCAGTTTGATATCAAGTTTCAACCCAGAACCGCAATAAAAGCCTAAGCTTTAGCAGACTTTGTAGCTGAGTTCACACGAGGAAGTCATCACATCTGCCCAGTTGATTTGACCGATACAACCGAAATAGGGATGGAAAGTGCCGCGGGAACTGCATAGCCCCAAAAACAAGATACCCAGCTACATTCCAAGCCATACAGGATTAAAGACAAGAAGGAAGGGGCAAACCATGCTATTAACAGCGAGGACTCATCGAAAAGTAAAGACTTAGGGCAGTTAGATAGTGAAGATCAAACCCCAACAATAGGCATGGACTTGGAAGAGAACATCAACAATACCCATGACCCCAAGATATCATCCGACCCCTCTACTTGCTGGAAACTATTCATCTGAGAGATGTGGAAGCTTTTCATGGATGAAGCATCCAATAGGCACGGTGCAGGACTTGGCATAGTCCTCATCTCACCAGATGGCCTAGTAGTGGAACAGGCAGTCAACCTTGGCTTCTCAGCATCAAACAATGAGGCGGAGTATGAATCACTTCTAGCAGGCCTAAAATCAGCACTTTTCATGAAGGCCACCGAACTAATAATTTACAACGACTCCCAGCTAATAGTAAACTAGATTTCAGGCGACTATGAGGCAAAAGATGAAAGAATGGATAAGTACCAAGAGTTAGTCAGAAAGGAGATCATGAAGTTCGAAGTAGTTCGGATAGAGCAAATCGGCCGAGAAAAAAACAGTAGAGTTGACGAGCTGACAGGTTTTGCTTCAATAGCAGATACTTCTATCCCACACCCATTATTGATCAACTTCCTACCCAGACCAAGTATTGAAAAACCCGAAGTAGCTGAAGTGTGTTGTGCCGAACTAGGCCCTTCATGGATTGATCCCATTATAGTATTCTTAAAAGATGGCATCTTGCCTGAAGAAAAAAAAGAGGCCAACAAAATCAGAGCAAAATCACAGTGATTTTGGCTCTCTCCATCATTGGCATTGTACAAAAAATCCTTCATAGGACCTTACTTGAAATGCGTCCATCCCAGCAAGGTCAAGGCATTTCTGTACGAGATACATGAAGGCGTATGCGAAAGCCACCAAGGGGGAAGATCATTGGCCTACAGAGCAATTTCGCAAGGATATTGATGGCCATACATGCAAGCAGATTTAGAAAAATATGTCAAGAGGTGCAAAAAATGTCAGAAGTTCGCATACCAAATACATCAACTAGCTAGAGAGCTTCTACCATTAACTAGCCCATGGCCCTTCGCAATATGGAGCCTGGACATAGTGGGACCACTTCCAACAGCACCCGGCAACAGAAGGTTCTTTCTCGCAGCAACAGACTACTTCATAAAGTGGGTGGAGGCTGAAGCACTCGCATCAATGAAGGAAAAAGATGTAAAGAAATTCGTCTAGCAGAATATCATAACCAGATTCAGCATACCCAAGGCTCTAATATTCGACAATGGCACTCAGTTCGATGGTAAAATCTTTAGGCCCTTTTGCGAGGAATACAAGATAGAATTCTACAACTCTACACCAGCATACCCTCAAGCGAATGGCCAGGCAGAAGCTTCAAACAAAGTCGTCTTAGATGGTTTAAAGAAAAGGTTGGAGAGAGCAAAAGGCAAGTGGGTTGAGGAGCTTCCTCACGTTTTATGGGCTTATCGTACCACACCTCGGCGGTCAACTAGTGAAACGCCTTTTTCCTTGGCCTATGGCATGGAGGAAGTAATCCCACTGGAAGTAGGCCTCCCCACTATTAGAAGTGAAAATTTTGACCCAGACTTGAATGAAGAAGCCATAACCTTAGAACTCGGCCTTGCAGAGGAGAGAAGGGAAAGAGCTTTAGCTCACATTGCCTCATACCAGCAGGAGTTATCCAGAAAATATAACAAAACAGTGCATCCGAGGCAATTCAAGATTGGGGATTGGGTATTACGCAAAGTAATGGGCAACACTTTGGTACTTTGAAATGGCAAGTTAGGACCTAACTGGGAAAGACCATACAAAGTGTTTGGTTTAACAGTAAAAAGGGGCATATCACTTGGAAGATGGAGACAGCAAGGCTATTCCCAAGCTATGGAACACTACCAATCTCAAGTTATTTTATTTTTAGCTTTTTTCTTAGAATATTTGTAATTTTTTCCCTTTTTTCAAATAAAACAAATAGTTTTTTCAGCATAAGTTTTTTTATTGTAAAAGTTGTTCTCAGTCATTGCCAGCAAGGGGCAATCAGAAAGTTTGGCAGGAATAACCAAACATTTAGCTCTATTTAGCCGAGATCAGGATCGAGGTTGAAGAAGGTTGGTAAGAATAACCAACATTTAGCTTTCTTCAGCTGAGATAAGGATCTAGGCTGAAGAAGGTTGGCTGGAATAACCAACACTTAGCTCTTTTCAGCCGAGATCAAGATCTAGGCTGAAGAAGGTTGGCTGGAATAACCAACACCTAGCTTTCTTCAGCCGAGATAAGGTTTTAGGCTGAAGAAGGTTGGCTGGAATAACCAACATTTATCTCTCTTCAGCCGAGATCAAGATCTAGGCTGAAGAAGGTTGGTTGGAATAACTAAAATTTATCTCTCTTCAGCCGAGATCAGGATCTAGGCTGAAGAAGGTTGGCTGGAATAACCAACACCTAGCTCTCTTCAGCTGAGATAAGGATCTAGGCTGAAGGCAGGTATGACCAACATTTAGTAAACAGGTTACAAAACTCTTGAACCGAGATAGCTATCTCGGCAATAAAATGTTAAAAGGCAATTACAAGTAAGAGTAACCAAACAAACAGTCGAAGAAAAAGCACATTTCATTCCATTTCAAAGTGTTCATTACATGGGAGGGGCCTAAGCCCGGTTACAAATTCTTTCAAAAAGCAAACCATCAAAACAAGAAGAAAAAGGTGGGTCAAGCAAATAGATCGTCCAAATCTACATCCAGGTCAACCCGAGCATCACCACTCGGTAGCCTGGCCCCAACAGGTAGATCGGTCACGGGCACATCATCAATCGTACTTGGCATCGGTGGATCCACTCAAGCTGGCAGAGCAGTTTGGAGACCGTAATCAGTGGTGACAGTTGGGGCGTTGTTTGGTTCTGGAGATTCTTCCCCCCCTCTTGAAGCAACTTTTCTTGGATGGCATTGGTGTAGTCTGCCATATAACTTGGAATGAAGTGGGGAGGAGGGTTCTAGAAGACCTCGGTTTCTTGACCATAACCGAGCTTTGTGGCAGCCACCTTCCATCCGCATTTGAAAAATATATCCTTTGAAGCTTCACATTGCAGAATGTAGATGGCCTCCCCTTCCTTGTAGCCCATGTCCTCAGCATCCTCCATTTTCTTGTTTAGCTCGGCGATCTCGCCATCTTTTTTCCTTTCAAGCTTGGCCAGTTCGCGCATGTAGACCACCTGAACTTCCTCCGCGCGCCCCCCTTTTGGAGAGGGCGCGAATTTGGGTTCATAGCTACTACAGTTCGGACTCCTGTCACAGTTCTGTATCTAGTCTCACAAAGTGCAATGTAAGACTGATAAATCACCAAAGAGTCCAAATCCGGCAAATCGTTTTGGAAAATCGATTTTAATCAGGAAGTGCCAAACATGGACTGCTTTGCCAGATTACAGAGTCGCCACCTAAATATTTTGTTTTGAGAAATTTAGGAAACCCTGACTCGTGCCTAAGGCCACGTGTCGGTCATCACCAAAGTTGCCTCGGCTCGGGAACTTGGGTACGAGAGGGGGAGGTCCTAAAATGAGCACCCCCGCTTGCTCGATCATAGATTAGCCTCTACTAACATGATATGTTGTTTTTGAAAACACACGTGTTCTTATTCCGGTTTATTAGCTAACTTACTATGTGATGCGCACAACACACAAGTATAGACTAGATCGCCTAAATTGGAACAAAACATCTCATGTTTGTTTTTGAAAATGGTTTGGAATTGCTATCCTCAAGTAGGCTAAAGCACGGATTTGCCACCCTCAAGTGGGCTTTAAAACAATGTGATTTTGCTACTCCGCAAAGTGGGCTTAAAATACATATTTTGATGAATTGTTCCAATTCAAGCAATAAAGCCTTCATCCACAGGCATTCATGCAGTTAATCATTTAAGCACATAGCCTCATGGCAAGCATGCTAAACATGACAATCACTTACGCTCATGCAATATGTTAAAGCGTAAACGCTTACAGTGTACTCCAAGCCAAAACAGGAAATTAGTTAGTAATCATGCATGATCCTAACTATGCAAGATGCTTAATGCAACACATGCAAAATGCAATTAAGATAGGCTTGGCTACCTAAGATGGCATATGAATGCAACACTTTGATACATGTATTCAAATAGGTATTGAAATACAATGCAGTTTGTATGATGCGCCGAGCCCAGTGCATGCAAGACAAATGAATGATGCATGCATGCAAGCATAACGATGCTAATCAAAACATGCCCTAAAACTAACCATCGAAAGCTGATAAGTAAAAGGGAGAAAGATGTGAGGTTGGAAGACATTCACACACACACGCACCCTTGTTACAACATTTTGCCCTCTCGACGGAGGGTCCGAATAAGCTAAGCTAATCAACTAATCTAATTAAGTTAATTAGACTAATTATTACAACAATCAACTAATTAGCACACTAATTAATTAAATTACAAAACCAAATGTACATCAAATAAACAAACAAAATGGTAACTCCACTGCCTCAGCACTACTTTAAGAAGTTGAACATGCATGCATTCGGTTGTCGCCCCTGAAACGCCTTCCGATTTGCTCTTGAGAGGCTTTGTTTGCAGGGTGTCTTTAGGAACTTGCTGCTGAATCTTACCAAAACAATGCTGGGGAGTGCACCAGTGGCCTGTCGGCCATGAATAGCGACTGCCAGCCAAGAGTGGGCCTCTGCCAGCCAACAATGAAAGGGTGCCAGCCATCAGTGTGGCGCTGCCAGCCACTGGTGTGCTGTGACACCATTCTGCAACAGAGCACAAAATAAAGGAAATGGAGGGTCTCCCTAGGAGCATGTATGTACTATGCCACTCCATATCATTTCAAAACATCAAGGGAGAGGCACTATTGGATCCAAAACCATCAATCAAGTATGCAATGCATGATGGCCAAAGATCTAACTTGCACACATTTCAATAAATGCAATGCAAACAAGACTCTAAATCCACTACCTCATCATGGATGATCAAGGGCAACGGAGACAAAGGGGATTGGCTCACTTTCATCACTTCAAGTATGAAGTGGACCAATCCACCTTGTGTTCAACATAACGTCCGGTTGAACACAATGCAATGCACATAAACAACATGCTATGCAAACAATATGTTAAGGTGGTATGCACAAGACTCTAACATGTAGGCAATGTATGCAAGACATGTTAAGGGGCCAAGAGCATTGAGGCTAGTGAAGAGCATTACACATGAGGCATGCACTATCAAGCACAAATGGTCAAACTAACCCCAAACAGACCTCATATATGACCAAGACCACTTAAAATAGAGTTGAAGCATGCTAAAACATGACTAAAAGCATGCTGGAGCATAGCCAAAATGAGCTAGAATAATAGGCTAAAGTGGCAAGCATGCGAAGCTAGCGAGCAATGTTACACTACAAGTGTAAGAAGCATGCAAAGGGTGACTCAACCAAGCAAAATCAGAGTTAAAGCATCCCAAAATAACACCAAAAACATGCTGAGATTAAGCCAACACATGCTAGAATGACAAGCTAACTCATTAGGCATGCAAGGCTAGTGAGCAAGATTGCACTACAAGTGCAAAGAGCAAGCAACCAATGATCAAACGAGCTAAAAACAGAGTTATGGCAGGTCTAAAAAGTCACAAAAACACACCTGAATAAAGCCACAAAGAAGTAGAAATACATGCTCATTTGGTGGGCCATAAACATAAGCAAACAAGACAAAGGGGGGGGGACCACCCCCATCTATTTTGGGTCCCAAAACTCACTTCTTACCATTGAAATTTCTCTGGAATTCAGTGGTTAAAAGTCCAAGAAAAGGTTATCTCAAAGCCTTTAAAACATGGCTCAAAGCAAAGCAAAATAATTCACAAAAGGGGGTAGACCACCCCCAACTTAAACAAGGCCTCAAACAACCATTTTTAACATGCAAAAATAGAGGTTTTTGTAGTTGAAAACTAGGCCAAAAATAGCATGCAGGGTTGGCCAAACCAATGTACAAAAACAAAGTTTAAAAGGGTGAGATCCTTACCCTTGAAGCACAACACTCAAACAGCAAGTAAACAACCAATTTCTGAGCCAAAATCACTCTTAGGAGCTCCAACAAGAACTCCAAGAACCTCAAGCCTAAGGTTAAGGTGTTTGGCTAGGTGTTTTAGTACAAATATGTGAAGAAAACACACTTTCAAGCACAAAATATAGAGAGAGAGTATTCTAGAGAGAGAAGAAGAAGAAGAAATATCTCAGCTCAAATGTTCTAACCCCTTGCATGCATATAGAAGACCTCTATATATAGGAGATACAAGGAGCCTTCAAAGCAATCCAGCCCTCCACGTGCAAGCAAATGGCCTATCTTGCAAACAGCTGGCTTAAAAATATCTAAAATATATCTGTTGAAATAAAGGTGGCTAGCCAGCCATCAGTGATGGCTGGCAGGCCTTATCAATGGCTGGCAGGAATAAATTGATGGCTGGCAATGTCATTTCATGGTCAGTAGTGCACCAAAATAAGCACTATGGAGAGACCAAAGCATGGTCCAAAAATGAGACAGAATGGAAATAGGGTCTGGAAGGATCAAACCTGGAGCATTTCGTCACAAAAGTCGAGCGCTCGGCAAGCAATCAAACTGGTCACCGGATGTACCTACAAGCACATCCAAGTCTTGAGGACGGTCAAAAATGGGGTGTCTATAGCGCAAGTACCAGTCTTTTAGCACGACCAAAGCTTTTTGCTTGTCCGTTTCCGCCGCGTTGACCAGCTCAATAAGTCAGGCAATTTCAGATTCAAGCTTGGTCGTTTTTTGCTTCGCTTCGTTCAGCTCGGCCGTTTTAGCGTTGGCATCTGCTATAGCTAGCCGCGCTGTCTTATGCAGCTTTAGCACGCGCATGTGAGCAACGTGGTTTTTCTGTATGGCCTACAAAAGGAGAGATAGCAATTATGATTAAAACCGAGCAAACAGATGATGTGAAATGGAAAACAAACAAAGGGAGCACTTACCAACACCATCGACTTAGTTGCCGAACGGATAGCCTTGAGCTCGGTTAGGTGAATGTGGTGCTCCATGTCAGCTGGCAAACATATGCTTTTGGCAAGGTTGAAGGCAAGCGTGTGGTCCTTGTCTGCAACCACTGAATCTATGTTTGAAACAGCCCGGTTCTTGTATGTTATTTTGGGTACCCATTCTGACGGGCTAGCTTGGTCAGTATGGACGGGCTCAGGGCTCGGTGGTGTTGTTTTGCATGTGTGTGTTTTGAATTATTAAAGCACACCACATATTCTACAATTAACTTGGAAAATGAAACTATGACTACAAAGAGCAAAAATAGAATTGATTTTAGAAGTGTGAAAGAGATGGAGAAATTGATTGATCATGAAAAAAGAGAAAGTCAGTGCATGCCAAAAATCGATTAAGAGAGAGATTTTTAGGGCTTCTCAGAAATCGATTTGAGAGAGAGAGGGGGGTTATTGTTGCAGATGGAAGGATTTTGAGTTTTGGAAGTGATAGAGGGGTTGGAGTTAGGATAAGGCTTTGGTCGAAGGAAATCATTGAAGTGAAGAGGGCAAATAGAGAGAGAGAGAGAGAGAGAGAGAGAGAGAGAAAGAGAGAGGTCCATATATACCTGATATCTATCTGGTTGGAGAGAACATCTTCACTTCAACGATGGAAGCCAACAGAGGCTTGTAGTCCCGTTGTGGCTGGAACTCAATAGAGGCTACTAGTTATTGCTAGAAATTAAGGGTTACATAGAGATGGTGAGAGTAGTAGAGGAGAAGAGAAGGAGAAGGAGGAGGAGGAGGAGGAGGAGTGAGAGACGAAAAAGAGAGAAAGAGAAGCATAATCGTTGTAGGGGGAGTGAGAGGAAAATAGGAGGAGAGAGAGTTAACCGGTTGCTCAGGTTTCCTATTTTCTACCATTAAACAATTCAATGGTCCTGATAAATTGTTTGTAATCCAAGGGCAGATAATTAAGTTCCATATAATGTGCAACCTTTAAAAGGTTGCACATGCAAACAACTCCCTTAATCTAGAAATACTTTACATTGACCTGAAGTGAAAATTGATTAAGGTTTGTGTTGACTTCAAATTTGTTGATCTATTAAGCACTAATTGGTTACAAGGCTAACACCGACCAATCAATTCTCGACACATTAGGCGATTTGAATATGAATATTTGAAATAATGATTCTATATTGCAATAAAATTTTATAATTTAGCTGTAAAAGTTAAAAATATCATTTTCTGACTTTTACTAATTAATTTATTTAAATCATTTTAGGTTTTTTTTTAAACTATAAGTAAAAATTGTATTAAATATTTTGACAAATACTCTTAAAATATAATTTAAAAAATGCAATTAGAATAGAAAGAAAGGCTTTCCAATCAAATGGTTCATTTACACAGGCCTCAACCCAATCCAAATACTGGACTGGGCTTTCTAACCCAACAACTTATTTGCCTTTCAACCCGACCCATTATGATTTCAATCGTTTTTCTCACAAATCCTGAAAAAGAAATAGAAAAACTCTAACCCTAACCCTAAATTGCACATATATAAATTCCACACAAAAGTGTTCAGAGCTCCTTATTGCTTCTACAGAGGTTGAAGCAGCTCTCACTACTCGCCTCCTCGCACATTTCATCTTCAGGTCTCTCTCTCTCTCTCTCTCTCTCTCTCGCTCACTCTTGGAGATCTTGTGTTTATACGTAATATTGAATGATCTAGATTGTTGTAATGCAACTATTGTTGTTATTCAATCATTTTGTGGCGCAGAAAATGGAGCAACAATGGCGTATGCAGCGATGAAGCCGACGAAGCTAGGGTTGGAGGAGTCCCAGGAGCAGATTCACAAGATCAGGATCACTCTTTCCTCCAAGAACGTCAAGAACCTCAAGAAAGGCCTCCTTTTGATTGCCCCACTACTTTGTGATTTCAATAAAAACCTATATCATGTTAATTCTATCCTTTAATTCTTATTGTCTACCAAAAATGATCAAACATTTCTGGTGATTTGAGCTTAATATTATGAACACTTTTTCCCTAAATGACTATATCACTTGTATATGCTTACATTCGCCTCAATTATGTGTAGTTAAATGGAGAATGAATTATACATGGATGTCCTGTACAATATGTGTTTTACAAACAACCAATCTAAATGTGTCACGTAAGCAAAATTCAAAAATATTGGGCTACATAATAGAGTTTTTCCCTTTCTTCCAATTGGGTTGTCATTCATGCACAAACTCGATTGCTATTGAATTAAACACCAAAACTGAAATGAAAAAATAAAATAAAATAAACACTGTCTCGATACACCAAACAAGTCACCAAAATCCCATCACAAATTCCCATTTGATTTTCTTCGAAAGGGATTCCCTATTTGATAAAAGCCACCAACACAACAAAAGAAAAAATCACCACTACCAAAATTCATCAAAAATTCAAACACAATCTTACATAGTTTTTGCCAAACTGTGATGGTGATGATGGGTTTAATTGGAAAAGATTCTATAAATAAAACCATGAATTCTTCATCTAATCAGCCAAAGGTTTTGGAGGGTCAGGTTTTTTTGGAAAATAATGCAAGGTAGGGGATTGGTCGGTTAGTTTAGGTAAGAGGCGGTGGAAAGGGAAAAACCACAAAGAAACAATGTTGGTGAGTTTACTTATTTTTGCTTATGTGGTGGCTTCTTATTGGCTAACTATAAAATTGGTGTTTTATGGTGTCCATGTAGAATTTAATCCCATTTATATGCGTTCCTAGATGCTGAAATTATTCTGAATTTCAGAATTTTGATGAAATTTTTGTATGGTAGCTCTGATAGTGAAGTTTGCTTGTGAAATTTTTTCATGAGGTGTTGATATCTTGTTTTTTATGTTTGTTTTTAATTGATAGTGTGTGCGGATTTGGTTCGTGGTGCCAAGGATAAGAGGCTGAAGATGAAAGGACCTATCAGGATGCCCACCAAGGTTCTTCACATCACTACTAGGAAGTCCCCTTATGGCGAAGGTACTGAGTTTAGAAATATCTTGATCTGTTGCTTGAGATTATTATAGTGGTTGGTAGGTAGTTTTGATTAAAAGAGCATAAAACTGCAGTTGTAACATTTTCCATTGGGTTGTAAATTTGTTTCTATGTTTAACTATTCACTAAGGTTTTCATGTATTTATGTCCTAACTGGTTATTTTTTTTGGTAGTTTATTGTAATGTTTTTGTTCATTTGTTAAATGTGTTTGCTTAATATATAGCTACATAATAAACTTTCATGTGGTGGAAACCTTATGTATTGTGACTTGGATGGACTTGTGCACTGTATTACCTGTTTAGTCTAATCTGGTTTTAAAACTACTCAACTGCACCCAAATTGCAACTCCTAAGTCGTGCTTGTTGATTATGTTGACAGCACATCACCTTTATCACTGTTGTGTTGTTCATGTGGCACAATTTGAGCGCCTTACTGAACTGACAATGCCCAAATGCTTCCCTAGTCCACGTAAAAATTGGTTTTTAATTTTGGTTAATTAATTTGAATCTTTCAAATAGAATCATAAAACTTTTTTATATGATTGTATGAAGTTTCTTCATTTGACATAGCATATTTTTCAGTGGTGCATTCTACCAGCTGGCTGCTTTCTAGTAAGGATTATTATGTGTTCGAATTTTAGAATTTGAGAAATACGTTCAAATTTGCTTGTGTTTTAAAAATTTTGTTTTTAAATGACACGAGTTCAATTAAAAAACTTTAATTGTATTGTTGTCAGACTTGAATGTTCTCCAAAGTTATCTTTTGTTAAAAAAAAAAAAAACTTGAATGTTCTCCAAAGTTATCTCTTGGAAGGTCAAAACATGAAATAATCTACATCCATTAGTGTCTAGTCAAACATAGTATTTTATTTCACCATTCTTATAGAGTTTTTACTGTAGCTGAACATACTCAGACCTGCTTTAAATTTATAGCATGGCATTGATAGGAAGAGACTTATTGACCCTTAATATTTTTGCTTTGATAGGAACCAACACATGGGACAGATTTGAGCTCCATGTCCACAAACGAGTTATTGATCTCTTCAGCTTCCCAGATATGGTTAAGTAGATCACCTCTATCAGTATTGAACCTGGTGTTAAGGTTGAGGTTACAATTTCTGATTCTTAAACAATAGTTAGCGTTGTGTGAACTGTAGCTTGACTTTTTGTGCTCCTTTTGGAAGACGATTAGCCCTACAGTATCGGACTCCCGCAGTTCTGAATCTGATCTTACAAGTGCAATGTGAAATAGATAAACACCAAATAGTCCAAATCCGACAAATCTTTTGAAAAATCAATTTTGAATCAAAATGCCAAAAATGGACTGCTTTGCCAGATACAAAGTCGCCACCTAAATATTTTTGAGAAATTTAGGAAACCCATGACTCGTGCCAAAGGCCACATGTCCGTCATCACCAAGATTGTCTCGACTCGGGAACTTAGATACGAGAGGGGAAAGTCATGAATTAAGCACTCCCGCTCGCCCGATCAAAGATCGGCCTCTACTAATCATGATATGAATCTTATTTACATTATATACTCTTTTTCTGATTATTAGGCTAGTTTTGTTTTGAAACACACAAGTATAGACTAATTTGCAATAATTGGAACACTTAATCTCATGTTTCGTTTTAAAAATTATTTCGAATATGTACCACTTGAAAAAGTGATCGCATATGAACATTACTCAAATTATTCCAATTCAAGCAATTAGCCTTTATCCACAAGTATTCAAATAGTTTATCATTTAAGCACTTAGCCTCATGGTGAACATGCTTTAACATGGCAACAACCACATTCATGCAATATGCTAAAGCAAGTAAAAGCTCACCTAGTACTCCAAGTCAAAAAAGATGACAAAGTTAGAAAAAATGCATGATCCTAACTATGCAATATGACTAATGCAACGCATGCAATATGCAATTACTAGGTTCGGCTACTAATATGGCATAAAGTAATTTGATAGCATGCGGTCTAAGCACGTATTCAAAGAAGTATATAACTATAATGCAAGTTAGAATGATGAACCGAACCTCAATGTATGCAATACAAGTGGATGCAACGCATGAGAGATGCTAAACAAAGCATGATGCCCTAAACTAACCATCATAAGCTAGTAAATAAAAGGGAGAAAGACATGGGGTTAGAAGACATACACGTCATTACAAGTTTGCGCCCTCACGTAGGAGGGTCCGAATAAACTAACTAGCTAGGCTAATTACTACGAATTAATTGACTATTACAAAACGAATGAAATAATTAACTAAACTAGCTAATTAATTATTATAACAAATTAAATAGTCTATGTAACTGGCTAATTAATTACACTAATTCACTATTTAACAAATTAGAACTAACTAATGAATTACAAATTAACTAATTACAATATGAATACAATATGAGAGAAGTATTACGCTAACTACTCTAACTACTCTGCCTCGGGAAACGAGGAATGCTCATGTATGCGCGGATTTCCACCTGAAAAAGCCACTGTTCTGCTGCCAGATGTCTTTGTTGCATAGTAGAACACTTGCACTTTTTTTCACCTCAAAACAAACTATGTTCTGTTTCAAAAGCCACTGCTGGGTTTTGCAAAGGTGGCCGGCAGGCTAGAAGTGGTGGCCTGCCGGCCATTGATGCTTGGTTCTTCCTGTTGCAACAAAGAGCAAACAAAGCAAGAGCAGGGTATTCTCAAGGGCTGTTTGCACAACTTACCCCTCCTTATCATCAAACAGCTCAAAGGAGTGGTAAACTTGATTCATAAACCATCAATCGATGCAATTTCATTGCATGATGGCCTATGAACCAAAGTGTGCAAGTTCAATAAATACAACAAATAAAGACTCTCAAACCCCCTCCCTATCATGGATTGATCAAGGGAAGTGGTTGACAATGACTCTTGAACCGTTTACATTACTAACAAGTATGAAATGATTCAAGACTCAAGGGTTCAATTAACGTCCGATTGAACCCAAACTAAATTATTATCTTGCATCATTTTTAGTCCTCATTTCATTACTCTATTTTAATTACCAACCATTCCTTAGTAAATTAAGTCCAAAGGTGAGTTTTAAGTCCTCTAATGGAAAGAAACATCAAATCAAGAGTTGTTTTAGGCATGAGAGAAGTGTCATGCCGTTGGTAGTGAACCCCCAAAGGGATTAAATCATTAAACAAGCAACTACTTTGAGCCAACTTTCAAAGCAAAGGAAAAGCCAAGAAATGAGGGAGGTTGCGGAAGTGATTAGAGGTGATCACAAGTATGGAAAGCCATAAACAAATGCTATCAACTCAAATAGGTTGGTGGCTAAGGCCTAAACCACCAAGCCTATGAGGACAATTACACTACAAGCATGCAATACAAGGCTCAAATGCAATGAACCACTAAAAACAGTCCTAAAACAGTGTTAAATAAGTCCTAAAACATGCTGGAATTAAAACAAAAATAACTAAAACAATAAGCTAAAACATGGAGCTATATAAGCTAGTAAACAAGACACAAGGAGGGGAGACTATCCCCTCTAATTTCAAAATAACATTTTAGCCACTGAAAAAGCTTTGAAAATCAATGTTTAAAAGCTCAAAAAAGAGATAGTGTAAAGGTGGGAAACATAAGGGTAAAGGCTAGAGAAGCAAGATGGAAAGAAAGGTAAACTACCCCTCCACCCTTTAAGGCCTTAAATCACAAGTTTAAGCCCAAAATTACAGAGTTCATACAGTCCAAAAACAGTAGGAAAAGAAGCAAACTAAGTAAGGAAATAAGCCAAGCCTTATACCTCTTGAAGAGAAAAACACTTCTAAGCAACAATTCAACACAAACACACTCTCAAGAGCTCAAAGTAGGCTCAAAAGTACCTCAGCTCCAAGATGGTAAGGTTTGGTTTAGAGTGTATTGGCTAAGGTTCAATAACTAGCAAAAGAAAGAGAAAATTGTAGAGAGAGAAAATATTTTGTTCCAAAATTTTCCAACCTTGAAAGCAAGAGGGGAGGTTCTCTATATATAGACAAACATCAAACTCCCTCAGAAATATCAATACATACACGTGTAAGCAAGTGCATGCATCTGTGACAATAGTTGGCAAAAAATATTTGCAAAACACACTTGTGGCCGGTAGGCCAACAGTGGTGGCCGGCAGGTCCCAAGATTTTTCAGGTTTGAAAAGCTAGGGTTTTGGTCCAAAACAAGGCAAGAGGTGTATAAAGTTTGAAGCCTCAAAACTATGGCATTTTGCTGAGGACTTTGAGCACTTGACAAGCATACACACATTCATCATTGGGTGTGCAAGTGGTGATATTCAAGTCGTAAGGGCGGTCAAAAATGGGGTGTCTACAGTGAACTTTTTGCTTTGATGTTCAACATGAGATTAAGATTTGTAGTAGTAAGTTACGTAGTCAGAGTTTTTATCAATTATAATTTTGAAGTTTAAAAGTTAGTTTGATGTGACATACACCTTATGATGTTATGTTTTTATTTTTAAGAAATTCAAATGCATGCTATTTTTATTTTTTTGATCTGCTAATGGTTGAGAAACTCTCTTGGGGTATTGATATCTGGAGATTGGTTTGTCTGAATACTGTGCATTAGGGAAAAACTAGTTACATGGATTGTTTATTGATGGTATTTTTGTTGGTTTGTCTCTCTTTACCACGGGTATTTTTTAATTTTTTTATTATGGTTTTAACCCTTAGCAAAAATCATATTTTAGGACAAAAATCTTAATATTTCAAACAAAACTAGCCACCGACTGGCCACCACCACTGCCAACTATTGACCACCCTCTCTGTTCCTCTTTGCCACCCCTCCGCCTTTCCTTCTCTTCCCTTCCATTCCCCTATCCATGAAACACCTTCCCCTGCCACGCTTTCCCATTTCGCCCACACCACGGCCCCTTTCCTTGTCATCCTTCTTGATTTGTTGTCTTTTCTGCCATTGCTGTCACCTACCCATTTTTCTTCGTTCTTCTATCCTAGGTCAATCTCTCTCTCTCTCTCTCTCTCTCTCTCTCTCTCTCTCTCTCTCTCAATGGTGGGGAGTTGAAGAGGGAGGAACTAGGTCGTTGTGGTGGGGGTTGGGTTGCAAGGATGGGATTTGTGGGACAAATGGTTGTGGCGGTCAAGGTAGTGGTTGAAGTACGTGTGAAGTCAGGGGTTGAAGTGAGTGTGAAGTAGGGTTTGAAAAAATGGGTGTGTAAACACAAGGATGAGATGGTTGGAATGGTAACATATTTGGAATTATTGATGGTGTAACATGAAAAAGTAAAAAAAAAAAAATTGAGTTTTTTTCGTGTTCTTAAAATAAATAAATAAATAAGTAATTTTTTTTAAAAAGCACTCCGGAGTGTTGTTATTCATAGTCACCATTTTCAGTTGCCTGCCACTGCCATTTTTGGTCCTTTGTTATCCTTGTATGGGATGTTTGTTTGGAGAGGGATTGAACGGTTTCGAAATAGTTCAGTATCTCAAGATTATTGTTTAATGGATTACAATTCCTTTTTATTCAGTCTAAACAAGCATGGTCTTAGTTTTCATAGTATATGAGAGGGGAGATTTGTACCTGGCTGTACAGCCGAGCTGAGATAACGTCAGACGTTACGGACTATACGGCGCCAAGCAAATTGCTCGGTTTTAACGGCTGAGCGGATTGGCTTGCGCGGTCGAAGATGTCGACCGGTCAACATCTTGATGTGGCCGAGCTGTGGGTTGCTCGTGTCAGGCAAAGCTCGCGGTGGCGAATATTAACCAAGCTGAAGGGTTACCCGGGCTAGACTGAGGGTGCGGCGAGGCCGGAATGCCTCCAACCGTCCAGCCAAGATGAAGCGGTTTCGTGTGACCGAGATTGAAGTTAGAATGGTTGGAGACTGGCATGCCTCGCAACCAGGTGGTCCTGATGAACCGGTCAAGAGTAGTTCGGCCGAGGTGGTTAGGCTTTCGCCTGATCTTCGTCACAGGTCGGTGACACATAGCACGGTTAAGTGCACATGATGGCGATTTTCCACTAGTGTTAGGCCGGTCGTGGTACCCCGGTTAGGTGTGCCACCTGGGCTAATGGCATGAGGGAGAGGATATCCGCTCCACGCGCGTCTCAATACCGTTGGGCAGTTCTATGTGTACTAGTGGAAGGACAAAACCTTTACACGCGTAAGGTGGTGAGAGGCGAGCACTGCCACCTGTCCAAGAAAGGACAGCAGAGGTAGTGCGCTCACAATCCTGGGCTGCATGGCCAGCCTAGAAATATGGAGGAAGAGGAACGTTAGAGGTAAGCGAACTCAATATACCAAAAACTCTCTCTCTGATAGTCTTCTTCTTCCCCAAGAGATCTTACTTGATCGTCGGAGGGTCTTTCCGGCACACCACCACCGGGCAGCTCACCATTTTTGTATTGCAGAGATAGACGCCGTCACAAGGAGCTTGACGTCCAAGGAGTACGGAAAGCAGAGGATATTTCGCCCCCGTACAATTGGCGTCATCTGTGGGAAAGTTCGATTCTCAACCCTTGTTCTTCGAGCTTCTTCGACCATTTCCATGGCCAACAACGACGAAGTTCCGTTGTCCGTCGTCGATGGCGTCACTCCAGAGTATGTCCGGAGGAGAGAAGTCCCCCCGAATGTTCCAACCATGGCGGGCCTGGAAACTTCTTCGCGAGGAGTGCGCGACAAGCGTGGGAGGAGTTCTGATCGCTCACAAAGTCCAGAGGGTCACCGACGCAGAGGGGAGTCCCGTGAGGAACGCCTGGAGCACAAACTCAAGGATCAAGAGGCTCTCATTCGGAGGATGGCGGCGGAGATGGAGCTGCTGAAACGCCGTGTTAGGGGCAAGGGTGTTGCTGGAGAGGGCAACCTCAGTGAGCACACCCCCTCCCCTCGTTCTAGCAATCGCCACTAGAGGAGGACTCATTCAATCTCCATCACCAGGAACTACGGCATTGGAGATTCAGACCAGCAAGAGGGCAGATCCTCCACTCACGACAACACCTACCGCCCCTCATACCCATCATCAACGTCACGTTACTCTGCCTCCTCTCGTTCCGAGGATCTCAGGGACGTGTTGGAGGAGAGAGCGCGCCGTCGAGAGGCTCAGAGGGTACTGGCGCTCCAAAGGTTGAGTGCCCCAGTTCGTTGCAGTGAAGAAGTAGTGATGTCGGCACCCAGAGTCAGGGCCCCTGCACTGGAGGACAAAGAGCTGGCGAGACTTACAGCTACGCCGCTGTCACCAGAGATTGAGAGCACCCCACTCCCTGCCAAATTCCACCAGCCAAAGTTCACTTTGTACGACGGCAAGACGGATCCGTACATACATGTGAGTCATTACTGGCAAGTGATGGCTGGCCACCGGCGAAACGACGCCTTGATGTGCCTCATATTCCCAGAAAGCTTGGGAGAGCTGGGCTTGAAGTGGTTCAAAAGGCTCCCGGAGGGGAGTATTGAGAGGTGGCAGCAACTAGCGGAAGCCTTCGTCACCAGATTCAAGACCAACACTCGAACGCTGAAGGAGGTTGACCATCTCCTGGGCGTCAAGATGGAGTCTGGAAGTTCGCTGAAGGCATACAATGCGAAGTACTGGGAAACTTACAACGAGATCCTCGACTGCCTTACAAATCTGGCGATCACTCAATACAAGAGGGGTCTCCCAGTCGGACATAGACTGTGAGATTCACTCACGATGCATCAGCCCACCACCATGGAACCTTTGATGCAGCGGATCAACGAACACATTCGTGTGGAAGATGACGCTGCCTCTGCGACCGAAAAGAATAATTCGGTCGCGGTGGACAGAAGGACAGCGGGGAAAGTTAACTCGGTTGGGCAGGAGGATAACCGCCCAGGCGACCGATCAAAAGATCAACGGCGCGGACTAAACCGCGATGACCGAAACAAGGGTCGCAGAAACGACCGAGCTGACGCACCTCGCGACGCAGCAGAAGATGCCAAGAGAAAACTGAAGGCGCGGACAGGAATTACCACGGTCTTCAAAATTCCCATCTACCGCATTTTGAGCGAGATCCGAGGTGAGCCTTTTGTCCGTTGGCCGGCCAAGTTAGGGAGTGCGCAGCGAGGCTTCAATCCAAAATATCGCTGCACCTTCCATGAAGAACGGGGGCACCGGACAGAGGACTGCTTGCCGCTCAAACAGCACTTGGAGGAATTGGTGGCGGCGGGGCATCTTGACCAATATATAGATGGGGGAGTCAAGGCCGCGCCAACCGGGCAAACCGAGCCTAACGGTATGGCCGCCCTAGAGGCACCCCCGCAAGGTGTAATCAACGTCATCCACGACATCATTGAACCGGCGAGGGTCTGTGAGCTGAGAGGAATGATCAAGAAGGCCGAGCACATGAGGTAAGTGCTCTCTGTCCAGCTTGCTGTAAAGAAGGGAAAAACCGAGGAGAGAGACATCCTTTCGTTTTCAACCAAAGACTTGGAAAGGGTGCAGATGCCGCACAATGACGCCTTGGTGGTGACCCTTCGCGTCAAAGATTTTGATATCAAGAGAATATTGATCGACTAGGGGAGTTCGGTCGAAATAATGTATTATGACGCGTTCAAACAAATGAAGTTAGAAGACAAGGATTTGGCTCCTGCAACATCTCCTTTGGTCGGCTTCAACTCATAACCAAAATGGCCGATCGGAAAGATTATTTTGCCAGTCAAAGCAGGATCGGTTGTGAAGCAAGTAGAATTCTGGATGCTCAAAGTGCCATCGACTTACAACTTGATCCTGGGCAGAGGTTGGCTGTACGCCATGCAAGTAGTTGCTTCGACCTTCCACCAAGTCATGTGCTTTCCAGCATCGAACGGGCAAATAGAGGAAGTCTAGAGAGACCAGGTGATGGCCAAACAATGCTTCGTTGCGGTAAATGGCAGCCGAGCAGCCAAAGGGTTTGTCTATATGATCGAGGGGCCCAAGGGAAAGGAGGTCCTCGAAGACGTGGGAAGAAAAGCCGAGGAAAAATCGGTCAAAGATTTGGTGGAAGTACGCATCGATGAAAACGATCCGACTAAATTCTTCCTTTTGGGATCATCCTTGTCTAGCGCCGAACGGACGGATTATGTCAACTTCTTGGTTTCCAACTTGGAGGCCTTTGCCTGGACGCCTTACGACATGCCTGGCGTCAACTCGAGCTTCATTTGTCATCAGTTGAACGTCTTCCCCGAAGCGCGCCCAGTCATTCAAAGGACGCGCCGCTCAGCCTTGCACCATGCTGAAGTGGTGGCGGAAGAAGTGAAGAATTTGTTGGAAGTCGGGGCCATAGAAGAGGTGCAATACCCTCGGTGGATATCTAACACGGTGGTTGTTCCTAAGAAAAATGACAAATGGTGAGTCTGCGTTGACTACAAGACTGTCAACCGTGCTTGCCCGAAGGATAGCTTTCCCCTCCCTCGAATCGACCAGCTGGTGGACTTAACCGCTGGCCATCAGAGGTTTAGCTTCTTGGATGCATATCGCGGCTATCATAAGATAGCCATGTACAAACCGGAGAGGGAAATCACATCGTTCACCACCCCCAGAGGGTTATATTACTACAAAGTCATGCCGTTCGGACTGAAGAACGCTGGGGCAACCTTTCAGCGAATGGTGACAAAGATGTTCGCTCCTCTCTTGGGCCGGACTATGGAAGCCTATATCGACGATATGGTGGTGAAGAGTAAGGAGAAGTCCCAGCACCTCGCCGACCTAGCAGAAATGTTTGCCATACTCAAGCACCACAAGCTTCGCCTGAACGGCTCTAAGTGCGCCGTTGGAGTTGGCACTGGAAAATTCCTAGGTTTTCTGGTCACAAACCGGGGAATTGAGGCCGACCCATCGCAAATCAAGGCAATACAAGAGTTGGAGCGCCCGAACTCCACGAAGGACGTGCAACACCTTGCCGGAATGGCAGCCGCGCTGAACAGATTTATCAGCCGGTCTTCGGATCGTTGCAGGCCCTTCTTTAAAACTTTGAAGTCTAAGTTCTTCTGGGATGAAGAGTGCGACCGTGCACTTGCAGACCTAAAGACGTACCTTTCCTCAGCTCCTATTTTGGTCACCCTTCAGCCGGGTGAAGAGTTGTGCCTCTACTTGGCTGTGTCTCGACACGCGGTAAGCGCGGTATTGGTTCGTGCTGAAGGCATCCAGCACCTACCAATCTTCTATGTGAGCAAGACTCTGTTTCCGGACGAGACGAGATACCTTCCCTTGGAAAAACTGGCGCTGGCCCTAATGATGGCGTCAAGAAAGCTGGCCCACTATTTTCATGCCCATACAATAGTGGTGTTAACCGAGTTCCCGCGCAAGGTGCTCTTCGAAAAAGCGGACTTCACTAGGAGAATTCTGATATGGGCCGTGGAATGGGGCCAGTATGACATTAAGTTTAGACCGCGCACCGCAATCAAAGCTCAAGCACTTGCAAACTTCGTGGCGGAATTTTCCCCTGGAACGCATCCAGTCTACCCGATTGATTTGGTTAATGCGGATTTAGCACAACCCATGGTTTTGGCAACAGAGACACGTGTTGGCCCGCAAGTGGGAGAAGGGCAAAGCTCAACCGAAACAGCAAAATCCGACTACTCGTTGAAAGAAGAACCCAGCAAAGACGTAGAAAGAGACCAGAATGAGCCGACCAGAAACTTGGAATTGAGAAGCTCCCAAAACCCGTCTGATTGCTGGAAGCTGTTTGTTGGCGAGATGTGGAAACTCTTCGTCGATGGGGCGTCCAACAGGCATGGGGCCGGGCTGGGAATTGTGCTAACTTCACCCGATGGGCTGATCGTTGAGCAAGCAATTACGCTCGGCTTCCCAGCGTCCAACAACAAGGAGGAATACGAGGCCCTCCTCGCTGGACTAAGAAGCGCTCTGAGAATGAAGGTCACAGCCCTTATGGTGTTCAGTGACTCCAAGCTGGTGGTCAATCAAGTCTCAGGGGAGTATGAGGCCAAAGATGAAAGAATGGCCAAGTATCAGGCGCTGATGCGAGTAAAAATCAAGAAGTTCGATGCCATCAGAGTTGAACAGATCAACTGCGAAGGAAACAGCACGGCTGATGAATTGGCCGGTCTCGCTTCCACTCAGACAGCCTTTCCTAATCCCTTGATGATTGAATTTTTACCTCGGCCAAGCATTGAGGAACCAGAAGCAACTGAGGTACTCTGCACCGACTTGGGACCTTCCTGGATGGACCCCATCATCACCTTTCTGAAAGATAGAATTCTACCGGCAGAAAAGAAGGCGGCCCACAAGATCCGAGCACAGGCAGAACGGTTTTGGCTCTCCCCGTCTGGAGCATTGTATAAGAGGTCTTTCACCGGGCCGTATTTGAAGTGTGTCCACCCCGCCAGAGTGGAGGATTTTCTCTTTGAGATCCATGAAGGCGTCTGCGGCAGCCATACTGGGGGCAGGTCTCTGGCATACCGAGCAATTTCACAAGGTTACTGGTGGCCATGCATGCAGGCGAACACACAAAAATACGTTCGCCGATGTGAAAAATGTCAGAAATTTGCTCACCAGATCCACCAGCCAACAAGAGAATTGCTCTCCCTCACAAGTCCTTGGCCGTTCACACTCTGGGGATTGGATATTGTTGGGCCACTCCTAGTTGCACCGGGCAATCACAAGTGTAGACACCCCATTTTTGACCGTCCTCAAGACTTGGACGTCACCGCTTGGACACTCGGTGATCATCCATGTGTGTGTTCGTTTGGAGTTCCCGGAGTTCTCGGCTCGCGTACCGTGCCTCAGGACCTCCGAACTCGACCGTTTGTGTTTGGTTTTGCACCAAACACCTGTGATTTGCCTTTGAGGGGCAGGGAATGCCTTCGGAGGCATCCCCACACACCACCGGCTGGGGCTGGAGGCTACCAGCTGGCTGTAGTTGTCACCGGCACTATATTGTGCCGGTCGGCACTTTTTTGTGCCGGTCGGCACTGTTTTGGGCGAAATGACTATTTTGCCCTGCCGACCACTGTGCACTTGCTTGGTGAGATATTTTCTCACAGCTGTTTGCAACTTGTTTCCCCTCTATACACGTGTATGGAGGGATGGGCTTGCTTAGTGGCCAAGCTTGTAAGCTTTTGGCCTATAAGAGGGAAGCTCTCCCTCTTGGCTTGAGGGTTAGCAATTTTCAGAAGGTGAGCCATTGTTAGAGAGTTGAAAGCTCTGGTTTTTAGGGTTAAGTTAGATATACACTTTGTATCTCTCTTTTTCTCTTTGAACTCTAGGTGTTTAGTCCATACTATTGCACTAAAGCACCTAGTGTTCCGCCTTTCTCTTGGAACTGAAGCTCCAGCAGGTTGTTCTTGGAGTTTTTGGTGGTTTTTGAGCTCAAGGAGGCAACAACATCAACCTTTGTGAAGGTAGTCAACAAGGGTAAGAAACTTACACTTTATTCCCCATTTTTGCAACTTGTTTTTACTTAGTTTAAAACAGTTTTTGAGCTTAGTGTTTGGCACATAAAAGTTCTGATTTTTGACCCTCTTTATTGTATATTAAGAGTGCTTGGTGGTTTGAGGAACTTTGACCACCTTTAGGCCTTGAAAAGGCCACTTTTTGTGCCATTTTGTGGGAGATCCGAGACTTTGGTCTTGGGATCTCTTCACCATTGAAATCTTGAGGGATTTCAGTGGTGAAGAGCATGCCTTGAAGTCTCAAGAAGGAGAGGGCCACCCCCTCTCCTTGATGTCCTTGAAAAGGACAAATTTTGCTTCCTTAAGGGGCTCTATGCTTGAGTGTGTATTGAGCTTGTTTGGCTTGTTTTCCATGCTCATATTGCCATGATATAACTTGGTTTTAAGTGGGTTTTAGTACTCTTTGCATGATTTGCATAGTTACTTTGTAATGCCTTAATATTGCCTTAACATGTCTAGCTTGTTAGCCCTAGTTTTTAGCATGTTTTAGGCTTAGACTTGTGAAGTTTATAAGCTTATTTTGTCATGCTTTAGCTCTGTCCATGATCATTTTGGTCATTCTTAGCATGCATTTTGTAGCTCCTTTGTATTTGGCTTGTTGGCCTTAAAAGCATGAATGTGTGGTATGCTATTCTAGCTTTGTATTTGATGGTTGGGACCATCTTCCATGCTATTTCAGTCCCCCATACATACTTATTTGATTGCCTAGCATGCATCTTTAATGCTTTGGTTACATGTGTTGTACATCCCTTTGAAAGTGCATGTGTGCATGCCCTTGATTTTGAGCCTTCTAGATGCTATCTAGGTGTGCCCCTAGCCTTGTTTAGGTCTGCATGTGACCTGTTTTGAGCCCCCTTGGCCTTGTGAGGCTTGGTGGGTTTGGCCTTGGTTTAAGCCTTCATGGCTTGTTTCAAATACTTGGGCCATTTATTGTGTATTTGGCTTGCTTTGTTGCATGTTTTGGCAACATGTTTTGCTTGATTTTCAGAGCTTACAATGCATGCTATTAGTCCATGTTTGGCCTCTTTAAGAATGCATGAGAGTTGCTTATGAATGCCTAAGTGTTGGACCATAATTGTATGCATGTGTGTGTGCATTCTAGCCTTCATTTTCGAGCATGTTGGCCACTGTTCTTGGGCCTTTTAGAGCTGTCCAATTCATGTGTAAGTCCATTCCTACTTTGCTTGGCATGCTTGTATGTTTACACAACAATATTCTTGCATTGCATTGCCATATTGCACGCTAGATGACATGCTTAGGGTTGCATTGACATTGTGCATGTTGGACCTCTTGAAGTGAGTTTGATAGAGGTTTGGCACCTTTGTTTGCATTGCATGCATTTGAAATCAAAGTTGTACTCTTGGTTCTTAGGGCCATCACGCATGGAAATGCGCGATTGGTGGCCCGGGAATCGAGGCACATGCCCTCTTAAGTTCATAGCATGATTTGGGATGTGCTTGGTGCATATATACCTTGAATTGCATTGCCTTGCCTTTTGTTCCCTCTGCTACTGTCAGTTGCAGGTTTTGCAGAACAATTTGTGCCGACCGGCACCTTTTAGTGCCGACCGACTGCCCTTTGGCAGCCGATAAGAGAATTCAGTGCCGATGGAAATTCTCCTCAGCCGGTGGCCCTCTGTCTGAGCCGATGATGCTTCTCAGTGTTCTGGGAGGCACTCCTGAAGTTTTGGGAATTTTCTGAGCTGAAGAGCAGAGGAAACAGAGGCAACCCTTGCACGGCAGTGCAATTCCGAGCGAGTCCCGGGCGCACGCGGCAGTCAGCCCTCCTTCTGAGGCATTTATCGCTTAAATAGATTAATTAGTTTATTTATTTAATTTAATTAATTTGTAATATTTAATTAGCTAGAATAGTTAATTATTTACTTGGTTGTGTATATTATTTTGGTCCCTCCGAGCGAGGGCGCAATTGTAATAAGTGTGTGTGAGTGGGTGTATGTCTTCCAACCCCCATTTCTTTCTAACCCTTTTATTTACCTGCTTATGGTAGATTAGGGCATACTTATTTTTAGCATACCTCATGCAACGCATGCGTGCATTTCATGCATTTGTTTACATGCACCGGGCTCGGTACATCATACAAACTGCATTGCAATTTTCAATTCCAAATTGAACACGTGCTACGTGAAACATTTCACATGCCATGTTTAGGGTTAGCCGAGCCTACTCTAGATTGCATTTATGCCTGTGTTGCATTAGCCACTTAACATGAACTAGGTCATGCATGCTTTGCTAACTAGTTTATTGTTTTGGCACGGAGTACGATGTAAGTTTTTATGGCTTTAGCATACCGCATGCGTGTGAATGCTTACCATGACAGTATGCTTACCATGCGGCTAAGTGCTTACATGATAAACTGTTTGAATGCTTGTGGGTGGAGGTTGGATTGTCTGAGTTGGAACGACTCATTGAAATCCGCATTTTAGCCTACTTGCGAGTAGCAAAAGAAAACAACACGTTTTTCGAGACAAAAACGGATATGCAATGTTTGTTTCCAAACTAGGCGATCTAGTCTATACTTGTTTGCTGTGCGCATAACATAGTAATTCTAGGTTAATAATTGGAATAAGGGCATGTAATGTTTTCAAAAAAGGATATCATGATTAGTAGAGGCCGGTCTTCGGACCGGGCGAAAGGGGGTGCTCATAGCTGACCTTCCCCGATCGTACCCAAGCTCCCGAGCCAAGACTACTTTGGTGATGACGGACATGTGGCCTTCGGCACCGAGTCAGGGTTTCCTAAATTTCCCAAAAAAAAAATATTTAGGTGGCGACTCTGTAATCTGGCAAAGCAGTCCATGTTTGGCACTACTTTTTCAAAAATCTGTTTTCTCAAACGATTTGCCGGATTTGGACTCTTTGGTTCAGATTTAGAACCGCAACAAAAGGGAGTCCGAACTGTAGTAGCGAGGTCCCTCCGCCGGACGTGCTACAGTTTCTGGCGACTCTGCTGGGGAGTTTAGAGAGCTTGACTCGAACTCGTGATATCCTGTTTTGATTTCATTTATGTGTCTCTTTGCATTGCATGTGCATTGGTGCGCCTAGGACACCGTGTTGGCCATCTGCTATTCCTGAGCGGTTCGCCGGAGGCTTGTCTTGTCAAGGCATGTCCATAAGGCTGACCGGTTGCGGGCTCTGCCAGTATGGGAACACAAACCCCGGTTTTACCGGGGCACCCTTTTGGACCATTTGACCTAGTTGCATAGTCGGAATCCGTAGTGACCATTCCAAACTAGGACAGGTTGCTTACCCGATTTAGGTTGTTTGAAACCGCTGCGTGCATAGTGAAACCCTAGCTCCTGACAAAATAGGACAGGGAAACCCTACCCCAACATAGGGGTGTATTGGCTCTCATCTACTTGTTATGTGCTTTTAGAGTGTATCTCTACAGGAATGGATATACCAGTTTGCGAATCTGAGTATCCGACCCGAGGGCACTAGTATCAGTGATTGTTGGGAATCAGTTATATCCGTGGATATCAGTACAGTTTTGAACAGTAAACCTGGGGAACAGTAATCAGCAGTATAGTACCGTTGTTTGGCTACACCCGTGTTTGATCTGTCTGGGGCTGAAATACCGTCTGTTTTCCGTTTCAGTTCAGAGATTCAGTGAGTTGATCCAGAGCAGTTAGTGTCTTCTCCTTGCTGAGGCAGGACTGAACATGACGCAGAACTCTGAAGAGATTGTGGTCATGACGGCCGCGTTGAGTCAGGAAACCATCCCACAGAGTGATGCTGCTGTTGATATGCCGCACCCGCCCAGGTCACCCGCTGCACAACCAGTCTGGACTCCCCAGTTCTATCAGGCTCGCGAGCCCACCACATTCGAGTTAATGGGGATGATAGGTGATCTCCAAAGGTCTATGGCAGACCTTGCTTATGGGATGTCAGCCCCACCACCGGTTGCACCATATGCCGAAAATTTCGAACCCCAAGAGCCCCCGCTGCTGGGGCGGATTGTGATCGAGCTCAATCAGTCGGAGATGACCTCCACCCACAACAGTGATGTACCAGTACCAACCCAAACCTCTCATCAGACCGAGGCCAGAGGAAAAGATAAGATGAAAGCAGATACCGACCCCATTGAACAACTGCTGTGGGCAGTAGAGGCTTTGAAAGCCGGGGGAATGAATAAGCAGCAGGTATCCGCAGTTATGACAAAAGCTATGGAGAATGCCTTCCCCACCCCGCCTGAGGGCAGTACCAGTCGACCAGAGAATCGGGACAGGCCCCGTCATGCCAAAACAGCTTCTCCCATTCCCAATCCTGCACCGGGAAAGAATCAGAAACCCAAGGCCGCACCTGCCGACCCATTCGCCAGTACATCTAGCAGGAATGTTCAGGCTCCAAAGTACCTGCCCCGGGGGCGCAGGGCCTTCCATCCTCTTTACATGCCTTTGTCTAGGGCACTTCTGATTTTGGCCAAGAAGGGGCATCTTACACCTCTCGATCCTAGGCCACTCCCCAAACCCCTTCCAGCGGACCATGATGCCATTCAGTACTGTGCGTACCATCAACAGTCTGGCCATGCTACTGATAACTGCTTCCGCCTCCGCCACGAGGTACAAGACTTGATTGATAATAAGATCATCCTTCCGCCAACCTCGGCCAAGTCAATTACCACGGAGTTCTTGGACTACGAGGATACAGATACCGAAGGCACAGATACCGCGAGTATGTGATCAGAAGATGAATCGCCTGCGGGCAACATTTGGTACATTTTTGATGTGGTGTTTGGCACGCAATTTTGAGTACCCGCTGATGCTAGTTTTGTAAATCCTGACTTGGGTGTCGAGTCAGTCTTCTGTTTTGTTGTTAAGTTTGTCTCATTGTTTTGAGACAGTCCTTTTGCTTAAGGGTCTGTCTAATTGTAATGAGTCAATCCCTCTTCTGTACAGAATGCTAGGTGACTTCGGGGTTGTTTCCTCAAGCACCGTTTTGTTTTGTAATTACTTCTTTTACTTTCCTTTTGGGTCTGCCTTTGTTGAAGCCAATTTACATCCGGGGAACCTGAATGAAACTGCCGTGGCTACCGTGTTCCCATGTTTATTGACTGTGTTGGGCTAGTTGTGCCAGAGAATTCGAATGGGGTGACAGCGCATTCCGCCTGCTCTTTTGTGCCCTAAAGATTATTGTTTTGACTTAAGTTTTTTTTCAAAACCTTTTGAACACTGTGGTGAAAACGAAGAGGAAAGAATTCCTCGGGTTTTTGCAAAATTTTGATCACATTGAGAGAAAGAGAGGCATGCTAAGCTGTTAATGAATGAAATCATGCTTGTCAGCGTGAGTACTGAGAAGGATCCTGGTCCAATCCAGACTGGTTCCACACTATCTTCTGTGCGAGAGGTTTGTCGTTTCCTTGAAAACTTTCAAAAAACAAAATATTTTGCACAATTAATGCGAAGACCTGTGTGGAATCGCTCTCGAGATCGTGCAGCCCAGGATCGCTCCCAGTCTCATAATTCAGTTTCGTCTGTTGCAAACCCGGGAACGGTTCAAGACGATCAGTGTCACGAAACGCCTGTGTGGCCCAATTCGAAGTAGCCCTCGAACAAGAGGTACCAACGTCAGATCAAGGAGATCAGATCCCACCAAGCAAGGTTCATTCAGCGACCATGATGGGTTCTTCTACAAATCAACAGCCACTCTCTTGGATACAGATGGCTTCAAAACCCCAAAACCATTTGGCATGGACTTGTTACACTTTTATCCTTTGAGAGGCTCGCTGGGCCGAAAACCCGGAAGGGCGACCCAGGCAAAAGTTAGAGCAAAGAAAAGAATGAAAGAAAAGAAAAAAGAAGAAAAAAAGAAAAAGGTAATACAAAAAAAATATAGAAAAAGAAGCTCGCAAGGTCGAAAACCCGCATTGGGCGCCTTGGCAAAAGTTAGAGCCAAAAAGAAAAAAAAAAAGAAGAATTGAAAAGAAAAGGAAAACATGGCTCGCAAGGTCGAAGACCTGCAACAGGCACCTTGGCAAAAGTTAGAGCCTGAACAGTGAAGGTTAAAATACCCGAGTGTACCTTAACCGGAACTACGTAAGGCTTGATTCCCATGTTTGGGATACGTAGGCAACTTCATCCTGAAGTCCAGCCCCCAACGCTTCCATAGCGTCTCAGGCCATGTCATGGTTTTGATCACTTTTGCCTTCTCCGAATCTAATGCCTTGATTACAGCAACCCGGAACTACGTGATTAACTTCCTCCTAAAGCCAAACCACCAACACCTTCCAGGTGACTGTGTCCACATATTGATTCAAGCCATCTTCAACTCCTCCGCGTCCGAGGGTCCGATCGTCGTCAGTAAGGAGTGACATACAACATGCCGTGGCATCATCCAAACAAGGGGCAACTTTCCGTTGCCACCCGTTGCCATCCATGTCCAAAAAGTTGCCCTAAGTTACCATTCAAACTAGGGGCAACTTTCCGTTGCCTTATTCCCCCTTCAAGCCAGGGGCAATTTTCCATTGCCTCCGATCCGAGTTTGCATATCTCGGGGGTAAGTTTCATGCTCGTTAAGCATCGTTTGTTTGCGAAAATGGTTTTTGAAAATTTTCACTGAGGTTGACTTATTTTCTCGAAAACTGTTTCATTTTCAAAATTGGACCATGTTTGGACCCAAAAAAGAGAATTTTCAGTGCTCACAGCCTGATTCACATGATTTTCAAATCAAAAGTTGAATAAGTGTGTTTATCCAACTCTCACTCTGATCAAAACTGTTTTAAAAAAAAAAATGGTCAAAATAACGAACTAGGGGCACAGTTGAGCCAGGTGTCCTGTTTTCCCCCACCGTCAGCATGCACTTGCCAGAAAGGCACCCCCATCTACCAGAAGAAATAGCCGCGAGCTAGTCGTGTCGGGCATGAACCCGCAACTTCCTATTCATCTGTCATTCACCTCGGGGAGGGATGCAAAATGAGAGAATAAAGAATAGAGAGGAGTAACTTGAGAGAAAAGTGAGAGAAGGGTTTTTGTGAGAAAAAAAAACCGAGCCTGAGGGTCGAGTGATGTGAGAGTCGCACAAATCAGGAGGGGTGGGAAACCTACCCGGAGGAATTGGCTCCTCAAGTCTGAGGTCTTTTATCTTTTAAACACGTCCGTGTGTCGTGTCTTTTTACTTGTCAGTCTCATTGTGGGCTTTGAGTCTTTTCCAAGTATGTCTCGTTGTGCTAGGTCGTGTGCCTTTTGTTTCTTCGTTTGAGTCTGTCTCGTCGTGTCCTGTGGTAGGCTCGATACCCCGGTTGAAAACCCATCCTCTTCCAAAAGGCAATTGCTCGTGCTCAGGATGCTGTGCCGTTCTCTACATCCGTGCAAAGCAAGAAAAGGAAATGGAAGATTTGAGGCATCCGAGGGTGTTTCAACTGCAACCGTATCAATTTTGTGATCCGTCTTGTCAGATTGGGTTATTCGTTTAAGGTTTGCTGTGGGCAGAATCAACCAAGTATTGTATCGCAGGCCGTATGTAGCCCCAATCCTCAGCAGAGTATGGGTTATATGTTCGGATTGAGCAATGGTTTGTATTGAGCTGTTTTGCTGCTTAGTTGGTTGGTTATTTGATTATCACAGTGCAAGTGCTCAATTGTCAGATACAAATCGGTATCATTTACATTTGAGGTGTAGTATGATGCAACGCGGTGCAAAGTATGAAATGTGCAGGTATACGCAGACATACAGATATAACACTCTTTTAGACAAAAAGTTTGTTTTATATATAATCTTTTCCGGTACATAGTTTTGGAAAGCAAAAACCTGCCTGCGGCAGTACACAATACTCTATCTACCAAAAAGAGAAAAGTACAAGAAAAGAAATAAGGAAAAGAAGCAGCAAAAATCATCATCATCAGCAGTAGGCCTCATGCCTAAGGGTCAATCCTCGCCCTCTTCCTGGGCAGAAGCACAAAAGCATCGTCGGGACTGTCACTGTCGGAGCCCGAGCCTGAGCTATCCCCGGTCTCCTCCGCAAATGACTCCGTCCCCGCCTCCGACTCGCCATCGCCTGGAACTGGAGCTCGTGAGCTGCTCCCCACATGACCACGCCCCCCTCTGGTACGAGGGAAGATCCTGCCATCCCGAGTAGAGACGGGAGGCCCAGCTGGAGCAGTGTCACCCACTGGAGGGATCGGGAAAGGAGGCTGAAAATACAAAGAACAAATACATCAGAAAACTGTGAGCAGTTTATCAGTACAGAATGCAGTGTCTGAGTACAGTGTGTGAATGCCGTGAGCAGTTTATCAGTGCAGAATGCAGTGTCTGAGTACAGTGTGTGAATGCCGTGAGCAGTTTATCAGTACAGAATGCAGTGTCTGAGTATAGTGTGTGAATGCCATGAGCAGTTTATCAGTACAGAATGCAGTGTTTGAGTGCGGTGTGTGAATGCCGTGAGCAGTTTATCAGTATAGAATGCAGTGTATGAGTGCAATGTATGAGAACCGTGAGCAGTCTATCAGATTTTCGTGCAGTATAGCAGATTATGCGAAACAGAGTATGATTCGAGACCGTGGTCAGTAAAGCATACCGGCAAGCCGTAGGCGGCCAGAGCGTCAAGAGTCCGCTGCAGCATCCCCATCAGGGAGGCATTCAGCTCCACCGACTGACGGGTATACTCGGAAGAAGCCTGCAAAAAGTATTAAATACATCAGTATTCTGTGAGATATCTGAATGAAATGAAATAACCAATGCAAGATGCAGAAATAAAGTAATACATACCGGAGGCAAGTCGGGAATGCCGGCTAACTCATGACCAGCCGGAGGAGGAGCAAAAGGGATCTGGTAGGTCTCTCCGCTCTGCCCCCTATAAGTCAACATAGTAGGTAGAGCGGGCCAACCCGTCCCTCGTCCCCTCTGCACCCCCCTCCTGCCGCGAGCTCGAGCCCTCTGTGATGGCCCCGCTCCTGCTCCTGTCTCTGCCCGGGCCGCTGGCGCCGCAGGTCTCTCTGGATCAGCTCGGGAACCCCGGCTCAGAGGCCGCATCAAGAAGGTCCGGACGTACTCAGAATAGTCGCCCTCGCCCCTGTAGGCATCTACATCTACGGCCCAGCCAAGGGTGTAGTCCTCCATCTGCTGCACCGAAAATCTCTCGGTGTCCCTCATGTGCTCGGGAGGCTGGATCGGAACTATCTGCTCCGGCAATCCCAGGGTCTGACGCAAGAAGCGCTCACCCAGGTACCAGGCCCGACAGACCGGGCCCTCCAGGAGAATCCGGTAGCGCGAGGTCTCGGTGGCGCCGGCATACCTGTCTCGTATCACCGCTGGGAGTGGAGCCCACGGCTGCCAGACGACCTGAAACGAAATACAGTTGACTATCTACTGATACAGAAATGTACACATCAAAGCGAAGCTTCAAACGGACTGTAAGTAAAACATACCTCAGTGGGGGTGATGGTGTCGAAGAAACGACGGTAGAAGCTAAAAGTGTCCCGGGGTCTCCGGACACATCGCCCGTCGTAACGGCGAGAGAAGGGGACGACCAGAGGGGTCTCCGTCTCCGGTACTGGCTCCAGTCTGGGGAAGTAGGCATACACCCACAACTGCAAAACAGACGTCAGTACGATTATCAGAATAAAGCAGAATGCAGAATAAAACAGAAATAGCGGAGCCATGTGTTGTGTAGTGTATTGAGCAGAGTGTACAGTGTGAACAGTGTACAGTCAGTGTAAAGCAGAAGTATGTGTGTGCCGTGTGTACAGTATACAGTAAGTGTAAAGCAGACAACAGTGTGTGCAGTGTACAGAGTACAGAAAGTACGGAACAGAAATGAAAAGCAGAGAAGAAGACATACCTCCCAGGCCCGCCAGTAGCCCCCGAGCAACTGCCCACTGCCACGGGAGACGGAGCTCATGTAGCCGTAAAGGGTGGCCAGAGCCGCACCACCCCAGTTATACTGCACAATCCGTCGGACGTCCACCAGTGCGCTGAGGAGACAGAGAGGCACGGTGTTCGCCCGGTCGGCGAATAGGGTGGTCCCTAGCAAAAACATGAGGAAGCCGCGTGCATACCTCTCAGCAGCCTCCTGGGTCATCGGAGCCGCGTCCACCAGCATGGTCTGCACTCGAAATTGCACCTCAAACCAGGAATAGCGGACAAACCCTGGACGAACAAGCGGTGGCGCCTCGCCGAGCAAATAAACCTGGGCGGCGATCCACTCGTCCATGTCTGTGTCAAAGGGGATCGGATCACCCCCAACCCCGATGCCAGTGAGCATCGAGAAGTCGAAGGGGGTCATCGTCATGTCCCCGGTCGCCGATAGATGAAAAGAATCGGTGGTGTCCCACCACCTCTCTGCCAGAGCGGCAAGAAGAGGTCTGCAAGTAGAGAGTCTGGAAAGTCCCCTGCAGAAGGTACCGAAGCCGGCCCGATCCACAATGCGGCTAACGGCGTCGGGCAGCTCGGCGTACCAGGCGCGAGCGGTAATGTTCCCATACCCGCGGAGAGTATGGGAGTCCCCCTGTAGTCAAGAAATTGCAAAGCCATATGAAAATATGCAGTTGGTATAAATCTAGTATGCGTACAGATTGCCTTTAAAATTCAAACAGAAACCGGGTGCCGGTGTGCTTATATTAAACTACAAACCCATGGTGCGTCAGTATGTTTTAGATGTTCCAGTATAAACTTAGTGCATGTGTGCACATTTTTCAGATTCAAGCAGATATCGGGTTTCAGTATACTGCGGTGAACTACGGCCTGTGATGTGTCAGTATGTTTGTAAAGGTTCGCATGCAGATACGGTGCATGTGTGCACATTTTCCAGATTCAAGCAGGTATCGGGTTTCAGCTTACCAGTATGTGGGCTACGGTCTGTGACACGCCAGTGCTCCTATGAAGATCTCTGTAAACAGCGTGTGTGCGTGCTTTTCAACGTTCAAATAGAAGCCGAGTCTCGGTATGTTTCAGTAAACTACAACGTGTGATGTGTCCGCGTGTTGGTATAGTTTTGTGCAAATCTAGCATGCGTGCGAGTTTTCAGAATCAAATAAGTGCCGGGTGTCGGTGAATCGGCAGTGCAATGTGCGCCATGTGTTGCGTGATTCAGACTAGTGCAGTGTGTGTGCATGTGCGTCGGTCCTAAACAGGTGTTAGTTATGAGTTTGTCTACAATCGACTACAAGCATAGTACGTCAGGACTAAACAAGCAATGGGTTCAGTTAGCTATGGCAGTTGACAGGAAATCCTACATTGCGGAGAATAAAAGACTAGAAGGTTACCTCGGTGGCGCCAGCAGACAGGTGGGAGGCCGGCTCGCGTAGCAGAAGCTCTGGGTCCAAAACTCTGTCGAAGCCGCGGAAGTAGCGGAGTCCATCGGGTGGTAGCACGTGAATGGCTGGGCGATAGGTCGCCGGATCGAATGGGCGCTCGCTCAACGGGAGAAGCTCGACCCCGGTGTCCATCTCATGGTCCGGGGGAGTCCCGACGTGTGGAATATCGTCTGCCATGGGTAATGATGGTGAGAAAATGACTGGAAAATGAAAATCGGGTCGGAATGCGAAAAGTCAACCGAGAAGGTCAACCCCGAGAGGGTCGGGAATGGCCGGAAGGGTCGGAATATGAAAAGACACGGGAATGAAGAGAAAATCGAGGGGAACAAGTCCCGAAAAGGCGAAGATAGCGAAAGGAATACCGAAATGGAGAAATATTCGGTTCAAAGTGATCGAAACGCGAAGGTATTCGCGAATCGGACGACGAAAATGACGTAAAACGCGAGAAAATGCGAGGATCGAGGGTCGAAAACACTTTGGAGAGGGAGAGCAAAGATTTTCGGCGGCTTGAAGTGGAGAAAATAGGGTTTGGGAACCCTATTTTATAAGACCCGAAGCAAATTGGCAAAACTGCCCCCGATTAGCTATTTTTGGCCGGTCGGCACTGTTTTGTGCCGGTCGGCACTATTTTGTGCCGATAGATCAGTTCATGAAGCCGGTGGCAGCCGGTGACCACCCCACCCAGCCGGTGGTGTTCCCAAGGCCCTTTTTAGGCAAATTGATGAGTTTTGGGTCTTCATAGCTCAAGAAAGTACAAGAAAATGCATCCCCGATGCTCAACCGGCCTCCGTTTTGACTTCGGACCGTCTCTACTGTGCGTGATGCTCAAATTCAAGCGAAGATTGTATCCTTTTGTCATTTACAGAGATTCAAAAGTTGCCCCATGTGCATTGTCTAAACGCATCGCGCTATTTTGCGCAGTGCACTATCTTGTGCATTACTTTTCCGCGCTATTTTGCGCATCGCGCCGTTTGGCGCGCCCTCTTTGCATTGTCTTGCATCCTTTGGGGCACGCGTACCTCATCGTACTTCATTTCCCATTTGCATCAACATGCACACGTCATTTACATTGGCATGTGTGTCTCACGTACGTCGTGCATCATTTTTGCACGGTCTAGGAGACCTTAAATCCTTCGAAGGTGCGAAACCTTTATGCATTGGTATGTATCATCATCTCGGCAGCCGCGCATCGCCGCGCATTTTGAAACCATGCACCCATCCGGGTCCGGCGGGACCGAAAACACGCACGGTCTGGCGAGACCTTAAACACGCACGGTCTAGGAGACCTTAAGTCCTCGGGAGGTGCAAGACCTTCGGTGTGTTAAGTCGCCCCTCATTGCATTTGGCACGCATTTCATCGCGCCGTTTAGCGCACCCTCATTTGCATTTCATTTTCCATCCTTTGAGGCACGTGTACCTCATTGCACTCCATTTTCCATCTTTTGAGACACGCACGTCTCAATTGCCCCATTTTGCATCGCATGCCCTTGAATACTGTGTAACAATTGCCCCCCCGGTCTGGTGAGACCTTAAACACACACGGTCTAGGAGACCTTAAGTCCTCGGGAGGTGTAAGACCTCCGGTGCATTACAAGAGCACCTCATTGCATTTGGCATGCATTCCATAGCGTTGTGTTGTGCACCTCATTGCATTTGGCATGCATTCCATCGCATTGTTTAGCGCACCTCATCGGTTGCCCCCCCTAGGTCCGGCGAGACCTTAAACCCGCTCATTTGCATTATCATGCATCTCAAAGCCGCGCGTTGGCGCGCATTTAAAAAAAAAACATGCATTGTCAGGCATACGTTCGCATCCCGGTCTAGGAGACCTTAAATCCTCTGAAGGTGCAATTCCTTCGGTTTTGTCGTGCCCGAACGACTTTCGGTGGTCTGGTAAAGCCACCTGTCTATGCTCGCGGTGAGTTCCTAGAAGATCAACTGGGACGGTGAAAACTAGAGTTCGAACGGCTTATGCCTAGAACGCAAAGGTTCGGAATTTCCGAGACTAAAGTCTGGTTTAAATACCCAGGGGGATGTACCCTCGGCTTGAAATCTGTATGGTAGCCCCATAGGTTGAGGCGGCGTGTCTACGCCTCAATTCTGGATACTGAACCAACCTAGTGTATCGCCCGGTTGGTAAGATAGGGAAAATCGCAATCATAGTCATTGCATCAACATGCATTGTCATGCATCATTGTAAATATTGCATGTGTCATGCATTGCATTACAAAAAAAAACAACACAAAAACAACATGCATATGTCATGCATCATTGTAGTATAGTGCATATGTCATGCATTTTCTGTAAATACCCATTGCATTGTAGCTGCATGCATCCATTGCATCACCTTCCATCTATGGCTTGCGCCTTTCCAAGTCGAGCTTGGTCTGGTATGTGCCCATGTTGTTCGTGTCGAAGCACAGTTGTCGAGCTTTTGTGTCCGAGCCTAGAGGGTAGCGGCACCGTTGCTGTGTTAGACATGGGTTGTATGTGTACATGCCTTTCCTAGGCAAGATTTGGTTTGGCCCGCGTGCCATATCCATTGTATCTATTCCATTGCATGCATCCATTGCATCACCTTCCATCTATGGCTTGCGCCTTTCCGAGTTGAGCTTGGTCTGGTATGTGCCCATATTTTTCGTGTCGAAACACAGTCGTCGAGCTTTTGTGTCCGAGCTTTGAGGGTAGCGGCACCGCTTCTGTGTTAGACATGGGTTGTATGTGTACATGCCTTTCCTAGGCAAGATTTGGTTTGGCCCGCGTGCCATATCCATTGTATCATTTATCCATTTCCATTACATTGTAGTGTAATTGTTGCATCCGGCATTAGGATCATTGTTCTTTCATCAGCGGGTCGTCACCCCACTTATGTCAATCCACCCAATACTTATTCTTGTGTCCGTGCGAAGTACTCATAGATCAGACATCGATCTATGGGAGACGGACTTGTTACCTCCATCAATCTATTCGACATTTGTGTGGTTTCGAACCGCTCATGATTGAATCATAATTCAATTGCCCTGCATGTAGTTTGCATTTAGTTTTAATTGCACTACATTTTCATTTGCATTATCTATACATAGTTTTGTATATATTGCATACCATTCAGCATTCACATTGCATATGACATGCATGTTGCTAATCATATTGTACCTGTCAAGTTTGCTTTCTTTTCAGGCACGATATTGTATGTACGGCTCATTTACTGCCGGTGGAACCGGACGAGTCGCACAGGTATTGTATCTCTCCGAGTGAGACGTTTCGAGAATTGCATAATTCTCTTACATCCTTTCTACATTGTAGTGTAGACTGTTGCATGTTAGCTTATAACTGTCGCATGTGTGCCTCATTACAGCTTTCTTTGCATGATCGTAAGTTATGCGTGGCTTCTTGCATTTTCAGTTGCATTTTGCCCCTGCCTACGGGCGCATATCTTATCCTTGGCATGTGTGCCTCCTGCATGAACTACGCTGGTTTGATTCCTTGAGGGATACGTAGGCAGCTTGCGAGTTCAACCATTTGCGCTTTGCATGTTTGTCCAAGTCTTCGGCCTTGTCAAAAATGGGTCGTCTCTGGGCTTTGACATTCACTCCCGTCATTGTTATGACTTTCGAGTTCTGTCAAAGAGGGGCAACTGTAGACACCCCATTTTTGACCGTCCTCAAGACTTGGACGTCACCGCTTGGACACTCGGTGATCATCCATGTGTGTGTTCGTTTGGAGTTCCCGGAGTTCTCGGCTCGCGTACCGTGCCTCAGGACCTCCGAACTCGACCGTTTGTGTTTGGTTTTGCACCAAACACCTGTGATTTGCCTTTGAGGGGCAGGGAATGCCTTCTGAGGCATCCCCACACACCACCGGCTGGGGCTGGAGGCTACCGGCTGGCTGTAGTTGTCACCGGCACTATATTGTGCCGGTCGGCACTTTTTTGTGCCGGTCGGCACTGTTTTGGGCGAAATGACCATTTTGCCCTGCCGACCACTGTGCACTTGCTTGGTGAGATATTTTCTCACAGCTGTTTGCAACTTGTTTCCCCTCCATACACGTGTATGGAGGGATGGGCTTGCTTAGTGGCCAAGCTTGTAAGCTTTTGGCCTATAAGAGGGAAGCTCTCCCTCTTGGCTTGAGGGTTAGCAATTTTCAGAAGGTGAGCCATTGTTAGAGAGTTGAAAGCTCTGGTTTTTAGGGTTAAGTTAGATATACACTTTGTATCTCTCTTTTTCTCTTTGAACTCTAGGTGTTTAGTCCATACTATTGCACTAAAGCACCTAGTGTTCCACCTTTCTCTTGGAACTGAAGCTCCAGCAGGTTGTTCTTGGAGTTTTTGGTGGTTTTTGAGCTCAAGGAGGCAACAACATCAACCTTTGTGAAGGTAGTCAACAAGGGTAAGAAACTTACACTTTATTCCCCATTTTTGCAACTTGTTTTTACTTAGTTTAAAACAGTTTTTGAGCTTAGTGTTTGGCACATAAAAGTTCTGATTTTTGACCCTCTTTATTGTATATTAAGAGTGCTTGGTGGTTTGAGGAACTTTGACCACCTTTAGGCCTTGAAAAGGCCACTTTTTGTGCCATTTTGTGGGAGATCCGAGACTTTGGTCTTGGGATCTCTTCACCATTGAAATCTTGAGGGATTTCAGTGGTGAAGAGCATGCCTTGAAGTCTCAAGAAGGAGAGGGCCACCCCCTCTCCTTGATGTCCTTGAAAAGGACAAATTTTGCTTCCTTAAGGGGCTCTATGCTTGAGTGTGTATTGAGCTTGTTTGGCTTGTTTTCCATGCTCATATTGCCATGATATAACTTGGTTTTAAGTGGGTTTTAGTACTCTTTGCATGATTTGCATAGTTACTTTGTAATGTCTTAATATTGCCTTAACATGTCTAGCTTGTTAGCCCTAGTTTTTAGCATGTTTTAGGCTTAGACTTGTGAAGTTTATAAGCTTATTTTGTCATGCTTTAGCTCTGTCCATGATCATTTTGGTCATTCTTAGCATGCATTTTGTAGCTCCTTTGTATTTGGCTTGTTGGCCTTAAAAGCATGAATGTGTGGTATGCTATTCTAGCTTTGTATTTGATGGTTGGGACCATCTTCCATGCTATTTCAGTCCCCCATACATACTTATTTGATTGCCTAGCATGCATCTTTAATGCTTTGGTTACATGTGTTGTACATCCCTTTGAAAGTGCATGTGTGCATGCCCTTGATTTTGAGCCTTCTAGATGCTATCTAGGTGTGCCCCTAGCCTTGTTTAGGTCTGCATGTGACCTGTTTTGAGCCCCCTTGGCCTTGTGAGGCTTGGTGGGTTTGGCCTTGGTTTAAGCCTTCATGGCTTGTTTCAAATACTTGGGCCATTTATTGTGTATTTGGCTTGCTTTGTTGCATGTTTTGGCAACATGTTTTGCTTGATTTTCAGAGCTTACAATGCATGCTATTAGTCCATGTTTGGCCTCTTTAAGAATGCATGAGAGTTGCTTATGAATGCCTAAGTGTTGGACCATAATTGTATGCATGTGTGTGTGCATTCTAGCCTTCATTTTCGAGCATGTTGGCCACTGTTCTTGGGCCTTTTAGAGCTGTCCAATTCATGTGTAAGTCCATTCCTACTTTGCTTGGCATGCTTGTATGTTTACACAACAATATTCTTGCATTGCATTGCCATATTGCACGCTAGATGACATGCTTAGGGTTGCATTGACATTGTGCATGTTGGACCTCTTGAAGTGAGTTTGATAGAGGTTTGGCACCTTTGTTTGCATTGCATGCATTTGAAATCAAAGTTGTACTCTTGGTTCTTAGGGCCATCACGCATGGAAATGCGCGATTGGTGGCCCGGGAATCGAGGCACATGCCCTCTTAAGTTCATAGCATGATTTGGGATGTGCTTGGTGCATATATACCTTGAATTGCATTGCCTTGCCTTTTGTTCCCTCTGCTGCTGTCAGTTGCAGGTTTTGCAGAACAATTTGTGCCGACCGGCACCTTTTAGTGCCGACCGACTGCCCTTTGGCAGCCGATAAAAGAATTCAGTGCCGATGGAAATTCTCCTCAGCCGGTGGCCCTCTGTCTGAGCCGATGATGCTTCTCAGTGTTCTGGGAGGCACTCCTAAAGTTTTGGGAATTTTCTGAGCTGAAGAGCAGAGGAAACAGAGGCAACCCCTGCACGGCAGTGCAATTCCGAGCGAGTCCCGGGCGCACGCGGCAGTCAGCCCTCCTTCTGAGGCATTTATCGCTTAAATAGATTAATTAGTTTATTTATTTAATTTAATTAATTTGTAATATTTAATTAGCTAGAATAGTTAATTATTTACTTGGTTGTGTATATTATTTTGGTCCCTCCGAGCGAGGGCGCAATTGTAATAAGTGTGTGTGAGTGGGTGTATGTCTTCCAACCCCCATTTCTTTCTAACCCTTTTATTTACCTGCTTATGGTAGATTAGGGCATACTTATTTTTAGCATACCTCATGCAACGCATGCGTGCATTTCATGCATTTGTTTACATGCACCGGGCTCGGTACATCATACAAACTGCATTGCAATTTTCAATTCCAAATTGAACACGTGCTACGTGAAACATTTCACATGCCATGTTTAGGGTTAGCCGAGCCTACTCTAGATTGCATTTATGCCTGTGTTGCATTAGCCACTTAACATGAACTAGGTCATGCATGCTTTGCTAACTAGTTTATTGTTTTGGTACGGAGTACGATGTAAGTTTTTATGGCTTTAGCATACCGCATGCGTGTGAATGCTTACCATGACAGTATGCTTACCATGCGGTTAAGTGCTTACATGATAAACTGTTTGAATGCCTGTGGGTGGAGGTTGGATTGTCTGAGTTGGAACGACTCATTGAAATCCGCATTTTAGCCTACTTGCGAGTAGCAAAAGAAAACAACACGTTTTTCGAGACAAAAACGGATATGCAATGTTTGTTTCCAAACTAGGCGATCTAGTCTATACTTGTTTGCTGTGCGCATAACATAGTAATTCTAGGTTAATAATTGGAATAAGGGCATGTAATGTTTTCAAAAAAGGATATCATGATTAGTAGAGGCCGGTCTTCGGACCGGGCGAAAGGGGGTGCTCATAGCTGACCTTCCCCGATCGTACCCAAGCTCCCGAGCCAAGACTACTTTGGTGATGACGGACATGTGGCCTTCGGCACCGAGTCAGGGTTTCCTAAATTTCCCAAAAAAAAAATATTTAGGTGGCGACTCTGTAATCTGGCAAAGCAGTCCATGTTTGGCACTACTTTTTCAAAAATCTGTTTTCTCAAACGATTTGCCGGATTTGGACTCTTTGGTTCAGATTTAGAACCGCAACAAAAGGGAGTCCGAACTGTAGTAGCGAGGTCCCTCCGCCGGACGTGCTACAACAAGTTTTTCATCGCCGCCATTGACTATTTCACCAAGTGGGTGGAGGCCGAGCCACTGGCAACCATTATGGAAAAAGACGTTAAGAAATTCGTTTCGCAAAATGTGATCACTCGCTTCGGCATACCCAGGGCCCTCATCTCGGATAATGGCACTCAATTCGATGGGAAACTCTTTCGCGAATTTTGCAAAGAGTTGAAGATCGAGTTCTACAATTCAACGCCGGCCTATCCTCAGTCAAATGGTCAAGCGGAGGCCTCAAACAAGACCATTCTGGACGGGCTGAGGAAGCAGCTTGAGAAGGCCAAGGGAAAGTGGGCTGAAGAGCTTCCTAATGTGATATGGGCATACCGCACTACGCCAAGGCGATCGACTGGAGAGACACCATTCGCTTTGGCCTATGGTATGGAGGCCGTTATCCCATTAGAAATTGGCATGCCAACCATCCGCTTAGAAAGTTTCCAGCCAGACCTGAACAATGAAGCCGTGGCATTAGAGCTGGACCTTGCTGAAGAAAGGCGAGAGCGCGCATTAATCCACATAGTGGCCTATCAGCAAGAACTCTTTAAAAAATACAACAAGGCAGTGCACCCCAGGCTATTCAAGATTGGGGATTGGGTCTTAAGGAAGGTTCTTGGCAACACGGTGATCCCTGGCGAAGGCAAGCTCGGTTCGAATTGGGAAGGATCATATAAGGTGATTGGTCTTGCGGACAAAGGGGCATACCATTTGGAAGACTTAGACGGCAAGGCTGTCCCCAGACCGTGGAATGCAGCCAACCTTAAGGTCTTTTACTTTTGAGATGTAATTTGCTTTTGTTTAGCTTTTCTGGGCCTTTAGCCTTTTTGCATTTGATGTAAAAGATAGCAATGCTTTTGTAATAAAAAATAGCCCTCTTGTTGTATGGTGTTACATCTATCCAATGAAATAGCAAGACACAAGGCAATTATGGATGCCAGGGGCAAGTAGACCAACTTGAATGAGACCGGACTGTTTTCCTCGGAATGGGAATAGACCGTGCAAACAGTTTGCATATGGAGCAATGCGCATTAGGGCTGAGCTGGTTTTGCTCGCCCAGTTGGAATGTTGGCAGCATGACCAACCTAATTGAAACATTGGTGTTTTGTCCAATGTAGGAGCCGAGCTGATTTTGCTCGGCCCAATTGGAATATTGGTGTCTTGTCCAATATGGGAAACGAACTGATCTTGCTCGGCGAAATTGGCAATGTTGGTGTCTTGTCCAACAATTATAAGGCCGAGCTGACTTTGCTTGGCTAAAGGGAACTGTTAGCGTTTTAAACAACTTGAAAGGCGAGCTGGTTTTTGCTCGACCGCATTGAAGTGTTGGAATTTCAGTCTACAAACCAATCAGGGCCGAGCGGTTTTTGCTCGGCCAAGTTCAAATGTCATTTCATTTGAAAATTCAACTGCTAGTCCTGATTAGATTACTTGTGAGTTGATTTTAGCTCAGCAGATTGTGCGGTTTAGCCGACCTTCCAGTTGCTTACAGTTTGAATCAAGAAATTTACACATGTCAACAGAACAGAAATGGGAGATGTACGAGCAAAAAAGCTGAAGTTTTCATTGATAAAGAAAATCCAAGTACAAGCGGGGGACATAGCCCGGTTACATTGCAAAACAAAGCATGAAAAAGAAGAAAACAAAAACTAAGAAGAACAAGACGATGAAAAAAAAAAAATCTTCAGTCTAGCTCAAGGTTTTGCTCGGCGATCTCCTCGGTCTGCTCGGCAACGCCGACTGTCTGCTCGGGCAGGCTCTCTTCGACTTCATTATCGGTGCCCTCCACCGCGACAACCTCCCGATCAATAACTTCGGCCTCCATATCTGGGGATGCTTCGGTGTTTGTGGCTTGCTCGGTCTGTTGTGCGGCGGCGGCTTCTTCCTCAGCCTCTTTCCTTGCCTCTACTATCAGTCGGTTTTGCGCAGCATTGGCGTACGCCTGCATGAAGCCGGGATATATGCAGTAGGCGGATTAATGAACATGGCAGAATCCTGACCAAGTCCAACTTTCTCCATGGCGGCTTTCCAGCCGCACTGGAAAAAGTTGTCCTTCGTCGCCTGAACTTGCCGTTCATGGTTTTCTCCCCCTGAGCATATCCCCGGTCCTCCGCGTCATCGACCACCTTGTCCAGAGCTTCCTTGTTGGCATCGCGCAATTTCCTTAGCTCGGCGAGGTACCGAGCTTTGGTCGACTTCACGGCCTTCTGTTTGTCAGATTCGGCTCGGTCAACTTTTTGCTGCAGTTCATTTCGCTCCGCCGCGATAGCATCCTGCGCGGCCTTCAGTTTGGCTATCTCGGCCTTTTGCTCCTTATTCTCGGCGATGGTCTTACGCAAACTCTGCCGCACTTTTATCATCTGGTCGTGGGCCAGGTAATTCTTTTGTGCGGCCTGCGAACAAGAGAAAGATTGTAAGTGTTCGAGGAGCCGAGCAAAAACCGAGCAAACAGTTGAAGCAACAAAATTGGAAAACTTACCAGCACGATGGATTTTTCCGCAGAGCGAAGGACCTTGAGGTCGGAGAGCTCGTCATGTCTTTTCATGTCCGCGGGCAAGATCAACCCCTTGGTCAAGTTGAAACCAAGTGAGTAGTCCTTGTCCTCGTGGACAGAATCTTCAGTAGAGACTGCTCGGCCTTGATACTTGAACTCGGGCGCCCAGACCGGGGGGGTGGCCGGGCCCTTGCCCTTGGATTTGGCGGCGAGTGGTTGCTTGGTCTGGCCCCCGAGTTCGGTGGAAGCGTTGTTGGTGGAGTCGTCATCCACAAGGTGCTGCGCAGCCTGTTCTTTCCTCGGTCTTTTCTTAGACCGGCCAGCCTGTTGTTTGCTAGCTAGGGCAAGAACGGCTCCTTCTGATTGTCCGGCTGGGGTGGAGGATGCTCCCCCAGCCGCCTCAGGGGGTTGGGACTCCCCTTCTTCTCCGGTGATCATGGATTTAATCGCCCTGATCTTCGCCATTTCTTGCTCGGCGGTTGTTGGGACAAGTCTAATCGGTGGCAAGTTTGGATCTGGTTCGGGAGATAGTGCGCGCAGGAAGTCGGTCACGCGGCTTTTGCGCAGTGCTTGGTAATGGTAGGTTTGTTCGAAGCCGAGCAGTTTTGATGCTTCTCTCTCCTCGGCTGGGTGGCGCAGCAGAGCTCGGATTGCTTCTAGGTTAGCCTGATGGTAGTCTGTTGCCAAATGTCTATCTGCAAGAAGAAGACAAGTGTTAGATCGGCAAAGATGACAAAAATGAAATGTAGAAAGAAGGTAGTGCGGTCAGCCGGGCTACTTACCTGCACTGCCAAAATCTTTCCTAATGTACCAGCCCGATATGGGCGCCTCGGTGTCCTCGTAATTACCGGACACCCAGAGGAAGTCGTCGTCGTTGGTTTCTTTGTCGGGGTTGCCTTCAATGAGTTTTGCTCAGCCCTTTTTGACTTTGAGGTACTAGCAAAGCCCACTCTTATTTCTACTTAGGCTGTATTGATGGAAAATTTCGGCCAAACCGAAATGGAGACCGAGCCTCCGGTTCAGCTCGGCGACCCCGTTTATTATTTTGTATGTGTTATTTGAGACTTGGCTTGGGCACAACCTTGTCTGCCTCAAAAATTCGCAGAGCAAGAGCTGGATCGGGAAGCGGACACCTCCCTCTACTATTGACACGACCGTAAAGGGGCACCGGCCTAAATCTCCCCAAGGGGTGTCTCCCTTTTTGGCAAGCTCTAGGATGACGTCTTCAGGAACTTTGTACTCCTTTCGAAACTCCGCCATCGCGCCAGGCGAGCTAACCATAAAGCGGTATTTGCCCATCTATCTCGATTTTATTTGATGTATTGTATCTCGGTCAAAAATGTTGTTGTGATTGCTCGGACTTTGAGCTCTACCAACTACAATGCTGGACTGGTTAGTCGGTCCTATTTGTTCTGCATATTGAAAAATAAGGCCAAGGTTAGTACGGCATAAATTGCACGGCCCATTGTGGAAATCCTAGCTAGAGGGGCTCTAGGCGCTTGGCCAGTCTAACCTATATCTCAGTTCACCAACATGGCTGATTTAGCTTCCTAATTTGGTTCTGGTAGCGGCTCAAAACAAGTTATAACCCGGTGCAACCTGGCTACGGGTGTATTCGAACTTTTCAGCCCGGTCAAAGCCCCGAGTAAGAAAATCAGGCTTTTGACCGGTTCAGTCCTATTTAAGGATCTAGGTCCTTCAGCTCGGTCAAGTTTCCAGACGGAGGCTTCAGGGTTTTAGTTCGGTTCACTCTACTCACCGATCTATTAGAGTACTCAGCTCGGTTGCGACCTCAACGAGATGCCACAAACCATTTTTTGCTCGGCTAAAGCCCTAATTATGGATCTAAACGAGCATTTAGCTCAGTTCAGTCCAGATTCGAACTGTTCATATCAAATTCAGAGGGTTTGCTTTGAGGCTTCATGGATTGAGGGGCACGAAGGCCCCCTCCACTCCACCAAGTTCCAGTTTTTCTAAGGTGCGAAGTTATTGGGACTAAAACGAAAGGGCCTTAAAGGCCACAGGCAGAGAACATGAAGCACAATGGTGCAAAGATGAAGAACTGGAAAATGGAAATGGAAAATACAAAGATGGGTAGTATGGCTTACCAGTGGCAGAGGCTAGGGTGGATGCAACCTCGAGAGCACGTCTACAGCCTTCCAAAGGAACTGAAATGGAGGATCAATCGCAGAGATGGAGATGACAGTGGTCTTAGAGGTTCGAAGGCTTGAGAGGTCTAGGGAATGTTTGGAAGCAAGAATGGACAGTGAAGGGGCAAAATGACCCTTCACTGGTGCATAAAAAGAGGGGAAACCACCCAAACGGCGCAGCCGTTTGAATTCTGTGCGTGCAGAACAACTGGCTGCACGACCCAATGGCGTGAAGCCACGTGGCACTGGAAACGCGGCTGTCAGTACGACTGTACGACCCTTGACAAGACTGCCGACATGATGGCCGGCCAAACGGGATAGCTCGGTGCCAAATATTTCCCCATGATGCTCGGTTTGGTAATGGCGCAATTCAACTGATTAGCTCGGTCACAAAGGTAAACCCAATCACGATAGCTCAGATGGGTTTAAGGGGCAATTGAGAGGGGAGATTTGTACCTGGCTGTACAGCCGAGCTGAGATAACGTCAGACGTTATGGACTACACAGCGCCGAGCAAATTGCTCGGTTTTAACGGCCGAGCGGACTGGCTTGCGCGGTCGAAGATGTCGACCGGTCAACATCTTGATGTGGCCGAGCTGTGGGTTGCTCGTGTCGGGCGAAGCTCGCGGTGGCGAATATTAACCAAGCTGAAGGGTTACCCGGGCTAGACTGAGGGTGCGGCGAGGCCGGAATGCCTCCAACCGTCCAGCCAAGATGAAGCGGTTTCGTGTGACCGAGATTGAAGTTAGAACGGTTGGAGGCTGGCATGCCTCGCAACCAAGTGGTCCTGATGAACCGGTCAAGAGTAGTTCGGCCGAGGTGGTTAGGCTTTCGCCTGATCTTGGTCACAGGTCGGTGACACATAGCACGGTTAAGTACACATGATGGCGATTTTCTACTAGTGTTAGGCCGGTCGTGGTACCCCGGTTAGGTGTGCCACCTGGGCCAATGGCGTGAGGGAGAGGATATCCGCTCCACGCGCGTCTCAATGCCGTTGGGCAGTTCTGTGTGTACTGGTGGAAGGACAAAACTTTTACACGCGTAAGGTGGTGAAAGGCGAGCACTGCCACCTGTCCAGGAAAGGACAGCAGAGGTAGTACGCGCACAATCCTGGGCTGCATGGCCAGCCTAGAAATATGGAAGAAGAGGAACGTTAGAGGTAAGCGAACTCAATATACCAAAAACTCTCTCTCTGATAGTCTTCTTCTTTCCCAAGAGATCTTACTTGATCGTCGAAGTGTCTTTCCGGCACACCACCGCCGGGCAGCTCACCATTTTTGTATTGCAGAGATAGACGCCGTCACAAGGAGCTTGACGTCCAAGGAGTATGGAAAGCAGAGGATATTTCGCCCCCGTACAGTATAGAATTGGGCTTTTTATTGATAAATTCCATTTAGAAGTGTTCTAATCCAAGAAATCCATGAAAGAATTTTTTAACCCACTCAGTCCCATGTATTTATACTTTTATTCCATAAAGTCTTTTTTCTTGATTTACATTATTTTCTTAGATTCTTATGCTCTTATATTTAATATTGATATTTAATGTTAGGGGAGGAGAGAGAAGGGAAAAGACCAAGGCATAGAAAATTTCACACACAAATTAAATAATATTGATGTTATTAGTTTATAGTATTATATAATGTGAATATATTTTTAATTGACAACACATTAAAAATAATGTGAACATCCTCTCTTATCTGATGTAAACGTTCACAACATGCGAACCTTCTTATTTTTAATTAATAACATATTAAAATAACGTTCATTATATTTTTAATTGACAATTTCTTATTCATAACATGTAGTGATGTGAACATTCACATTCGTATGTTTTAATATGAATATTCACATCATGTAATTAACAACATAATGACAAAAATTCATTTCAAATTAATGTGAATATTCATATCATGTAATTGACAATACAATGACAAAAATTCATTTCAAATTAATATGAATATAATGATAGTCAACATCTTGATATATGAGAACTACCAAAATATGATGACAATCAACATTAAATATCAACATTAATAGGTGGTAGGAGAGATTGAGGGTGTTTTGGGCCTTCTTACCTCAAATAGGATCTAATGGAATAGTTAAAAAGAATGTAGGTTTGATGGAATAAAACTCTTAGAAAGAAGATTTATCAAAAAAAGCTTCCTATAGAATTTGTATCATTTTGATTTATAATATGTAAATTTTGTCAATTTAGTCTTTAATATATAAAAAATGTTTTAATTCGATCTTCCAACTTAACTCGGTTCTAGATGTTGTTAAAGTTAGAGGTAAATGTGAACATTCAATTTTAAAAAATTGCTCCTTTAGAGCATCTCCATCCGAACTTCTAAAATTTGGTATGCCAAATTTTTTTGAAGGCTTGGGTGACAAATTGACATATGTCAATTTGACATGAAAGTTCTGCATCCAACATGTCAAATATATTATTATATTATTTTTAAATTTTAAATTCTTTTCTGATGTCATCCCAGGACATCCCTCAGGATGACAATCTTGGATGCTTTAATTCAAGGCAAAAGAAATGAAAAAAAAAAAAAAAAAAGGAGGTATCAAGGGGTCTTCATGTCAAAATTGGCATGAAATGTTAATGTCAAAAGCCATATCAGGATGAAGTTGATATTTGATGCCAAAATATAGCTGTTCGAGTGCCACATTAAATTTGAAGTGTCGGGTGAAAGTACTCTTAGTTATCAATATATGTAATCTATGTATTATTTTGGTTCCGATATATAAAAGAAAATTAAAAATTTTTAAGACCCCAAAAAATTTTCATAATTTCACCGACCATGATATTATGATAGGTGACTCATGGACTTCTGGCTACATGCACAAGATGTGCAATACAAATAAGATAATCAACTTCAAAAGATAGTCATGGTAAAAATAATGAAGCACAAATTCTAAGTTGTAAAGATTGATCAGCAACAAGAACACAAGAATGTTATCTAGAACATTGAATAAGAACTTTGCCATACCTACTTTTTGATCAAGCAATCTGCCCTGATGAATAGAATGGTAAAACCAATCAACAATAATAAATGAAATATATTTATAGATTACTAAATGAATTATATTTTTTTTCTCTCTAAAAAAAAATAATAAATGAAATATATTTATTTGTAGATTATTAAATTGTAAAAATTAGGGGTGCAACTCGGGTAGGTTCGGTCTGGTTAGGAGGTTATTCAAGCCCAATCCAAGTTGTGCTAAGACCTATCTAGGCCCGCCCAGGCCCAAATTATAACCTGAGGTTTCCTGCCCAAGCACGACCCGAGTTAAACCTAAATTGCTCGAATTGTAAATGATTTTTTTTTTCTTTTGTAGCTACATTATTAAATTATTAAAATTTGATTTTATTTATATTTTTTTATATAAAAAATCATTAATACCATCAAAACAAATAATTTATATAATGTAAGAGAGATCCTGTTATAGTAATCTTTATAATTTATGAGTAAAAATAAAAAAAAATAAGATTTTATGCTATTTGTAAATATAATATGTATTTAATATGATTTAATAATCTAAATCACTTTAATATCATGTAATGACCAATAATTTATACGTATATTTAATATTTTTATATATTTATATATGTATAATTCGGACTTCGGGTTTTGACATTTTTGTCCAAGCCCGTCCAAATTTAATTCGGACTACTGAATTTTTGCCTAAACTCGTACCAAATTTGAAAATATTATATCCAAGCCCTAAAAAAATTCGGACTGGGTTCAGATTGCTCGGATTGAGCCCGCCCAAGTTATATCTCTAGTAAAAATTGGAAAAGATGAATTTTTTCTACCTTATCAAGTTTGAAGATAGAGAGACTAAATACAAACATAGAGGATGAGCGAAATAAATTAATAGGAAAAAAAAAAAAGAAGAAGAAGAAAAGAAAAGAAAAAAAGCAGTCTCATTCCTATTAAAGTAGCTATCAGTGTCAAACTACAACAAACTAAACATTACCCATTTAGTTCAATAGAATGAGCAATTGGCTACTTAGACCATCTCCAACGGTGTATCAGAATAGATATCAAATTTAAATTTTGATGAAAAAGGCACTGTTCATCACTCCAACGGTTCATCAGAACTGATATCAAATCCATAATTCATCAAACAATTCATCAAATCGGCGAGAGAATACTGAATTCATCAAAACACTGTTCCTGACCGTTGGAAAGAAGAGCCGGTTGACCAACCGGTTGCCCGGCCGATTGACCAACCGGTCAACCAGTGAAAGGTTCAAACAGTTCAAGTTCAAACCGTAAAAAAAAAAAAAAAAAAAAAAAAATTTGCCTAACCGGTCGACCGGCCGGTTGACCACCCGGTTGTCCCGAAAAAAGTTCAAAAAAAAAGTTCAAAAAAAAAAAAAAAAAAAAAAAAAATTTTTTTTGGCCTAACCGGTCAACCGGCCGGTCGACCACCCGGTTGTCCCGGATGAAAATTTGATGAAAATAAAGGGTTGGAGCGCTCAGTATCAGATTTGATGAAAAGTCATTTTTTCGACTCAGATTTGATGAAAAAAAAAGTGAAACGTTGGAGATGCTCTTAGTACCTGTGTGGAACTAAAAACCTTAGTCCAATTGCTTGGAAGGACCCATTTAATGTCGAGATTTAAAATATACAAATAATTAAAAAAAATCTTCTACAAATTTCTCATTTAATAATACCTTCATGTAATTAGACACCATACTCTACAGGATAAAACGGACAACAAGCAAAGACAGTCAATATAGCCTAAGAATAAAAATAAAAATAACTGTTGAATTGTCCCAAATAATTTATAAGAGAAGCCTACTCTTACATCCCATAAATATTGCTTATATTTTGTAAAGATCATTTTTTGATTTGAAGGTTTTCATTTTGCAGATACTTGAGCACTCCATAAGCAACTGTTCCCGCAACAAACAAGAAGACTGTCGGCGTAAATGATGGGTATAGATACTTGACAAAGAATTTATCCCACTCTTCTGGTAGAAAGCCTGTGAATTTAAGAAGTTAATCTGGAAGTGAAATAAAATGATTACGTGCAAAACAGAATTCATTTGTATACTTTTCTTTCCAATCTTGCATCTACTCATTGTCCAAAGGAACCATACATGATATGCATGAGTTATCAAATTAAATACATGTTTCTCAACCACAATCAACTCTTAATCATTCAAACATATTGCAGAAACTTAAAGGTAGAATAAGCAGTATCGATGGATGCACAAATATCAATGAGTTCACCAGAAATAAAAATGTGTTTGTAGCTAGTAATCGGGACACAGACCAAGGCTTTTCAAGCAAAGCAAAAAGTAAAAAAACAAACTTCCCCCGTCCCCAGTAGTGACTGGAAAACAATGGCGGGTCAAAGTTGGGGGAAGAGAAACTAAATCAAATCAAGCCTTGTGTTCCAATCAAATGAGATCAGTTTGATGATTATTTTCCATCATTCTGCTCGGTCAAAATTTGGGGGAAGAGAAGCTATACTAAATAAATGTATGTGTACATATACATCTATATACACATAAGTGGGTTATAAAGCCAGTGAAAATGCTCATTTTTTTAAAGAAAAAAATCACAAAAAAGAAAGAAAGAAAAATCAAGTGAACATGGTTTTAATGAGCCAAAACTGACATGGACAATATCATCTGGAAAAAGATTGTTAAACTTGTCTCATATCGTCTATCTAAGCCATCTAAGTCCAGTTAATATACTTGAGAGACCCCTCCACTCACTGCCAATTGCTTTTGAGTTGAATGCTTTTAACATGATATCAGAGCTGGTCTTGGGTGGCCTTTAATGGGTCAAGTCTCCACCCAATGTCTAATCTCTCACCCCTCATCTCCCTGTCACCTCCATATGCTATCCGGGCAATCTCTCACCTCCCATCTCTCTATCATCTCCATATGCTATCCGGGCTGCATGTGCGGTTGAGAGGCCGGGCTAAAATTCTAATGTGAAACCATTAATGTTATAATTTCCTAATCATAATCAACTTACAATCACCAAAAAGGATATAACTTTCTGAATCAATCCCAATTTTAACATGGCAAGCAATTACAATTACAATCCCAATTCAATTTTATCTACTCTGGACAAATCTACACACAAAAAATTCAAATTCAACAAGTCAATAGCAACTGAATATACCTGAAGCAGCCAGAGCAATACCCTCTATGAGAACAATCGAACCGAGAACCAACCAAGCAAGAAGGAAAGCACTCTCATTCTTCAGCTGATCATTTTCCTGAGCCCCATCTTCTTCTTGTTGGTTCGAAACAAACTCTGGTTTCTCGACCGGCGATCTGCGAATAATCGAGGCCCTCTCTCTCCTACTACTCTGTTTCTTCTTGGTACTAACTGGATTCACCTTCGATTTCTTGGAAGACGAAGATGAAGAGCCAAACCCTAGGCCAGTCGAGGAGGGTTTTTTGGGTGGTGGGTCGAGAGAAGATGAGGAGACATCGATTTGGGAAGTGGGTTTTGGAGGTTCTGTGGAGGAGTTTTGGGATTTGACGATCAATTGTGATGGTGGGTTGGGCGGGGAGTGAAGAAGAAGAAGTAGAGGAAGATGGGGTTTCTTGAGGAGGAGATGTGACGATGAGGAGTGGATTATTAGCGCCATTTTCAGTTTTGTTGGTTAATGATGGATGATCCCCTCCACTCCCACCATTAAAAATTGTGATGGCCCTCTCTCCCTCTGTCTCTCTCTATTTTAATAAATATAAATAAATTAAAAATTAATAGAAAAATAAGAATACAAATAGTAACACAACCATTAGTGTGTTTGTAACACTTTTAGAAAAATAAAATAATATAGTGTCTTTGCAAAAGTAGGTGATTTTTTTTACCAAATATGATTCAATGATATAATTAACGACGTCGGTTAATTTTTTGCATCAATTATATTTTGAAAGGGTATGGATCGAAAATGAATCCATTAATCCTAACTACATCTCTCAAGTTGTGTGTTGGTTTGGAAATTTGAGAACATATTTAGAAAGAAAAAGATGAAAGATGTATGAAATTATGTTAAATATAAATATATTTTATTCACATTTTATTTATATTTTTTTATTACCTTTTCAAATCCCTTACAAAATTCCTTAACTAAACACAACCCTAAACGTTGTGAATAGAAGAGAGTGAATTTCATGATAGTTTAGTATAGTGGAAATATTGGTAGAACTAAATCCATCATTTGACAAGCATTGAAATTTTAATTTTGAGTAATTTTTATAACTTTTGGATTTAAATATTATATTTAAATAGTATTTTTATATTTAATTTTAGGGAACTTTTTCAATAAATCCATTATTTGAGAGTGTTGTTCCATAAAACCCATAGTGTTTTATAATATTCCATTAGGTCCATTTCATACAGAAAGACCAAAACGTCCCTCAGCAAAAACACGCGCCTTTCTCTCTCTGTTTGAATCTAATAACCGACTCTCTTCCTCTCTGTATTCTTCGCAGGAAATCACGCACAAAATCTTCACAGTCCAGAAATCGAAACCCTCCCACAAAACTGTATTCCTTCCATCGTAGCATCTGCGCATCGTCTCATCATCTCATCATCTTCTCCGTCGTCCCTACGTCGAGAAGACTGTCTTTGTTACATTGTCACATCGTCTCAACATCTTCTTCGTCGTTCATACGCACGGAACACTGTATACGTTCCTTCGTCGCATCCACCCTTCGTCTCAACATCTATTTCGTCAAAATGGGCACAAAACGTAAGCATTCTACTCATTAGTGTATTTAAACCCTAAACCTCTTTATCAACATCCATCATTCTGAACTTTGACAAATATCCCCTATTCGTATGCGTATAATATGTAGTAGTCCATATTGTTCATACCGTAACATTTATTCTGAACCCCTCCATCATAATCATTAATTTTATTCATTTTTGCACAAAAAAACATTGCAGTTGCCATTGCATTTTGTTCACAACTGTGAACTTTCCAAAATGTTTTTGTTCTAGTAGTTGTTACTGAAAGATGTGAACATTCAATTTGATTGAAGATGGTTTGATAATCACATTGTCGCAAATGTTATCTGGTTGTTGTTCAATGCTGTGAACATTCACACAGTTTCAAAAATATTTTCACCAATTCTGTTTTGTTGTAGTTGATAAGTAATGTGAACATTCACATTGAGTAAAAATGTGTGTCTAATCAGGTAGTAATGGTGTTCTTGTTTTATGCTTTGAACGTTCTTGTGGACTAAAAATTTTTGGCCAATTATGTTGTTGTTCTTGTTGATGAAAGATGTGAACATTCACATTGAATGCAAATTATAGGAGAAATCAGAAATTATTGGTCCTTCTGTTACTGCCTGTGAACAATCACATTGGCTGATAATTGTAGGAGAACCATATATTATTAGTGCTGTTGTTCTATGATGTAAACATTCACAGTGCCGGCAAAATTTAGTAGAGTCAAATATTGTTCGTGCTGTTGTTCTAGACTGTGAACATTCCCATTGCCTGAACATTTTACTTCAGAAAGTTATTATTGGTGCTTTTGGTCTAGGCTGTGAACATTCACATTGCCTGAACATTTTAGGAGAGGCAGATATTATTGGTGCTGTTCTTCTACGCTGTGAACGTTCACATGGATTGCAAATATTAGCCCAATGACTAGGGATGTTTACATTTTTTTCACCCTATTGTGAATGTTTGCCTTGTTCTTATTCATTATTGGTAATGGTGATCCAATAAGTTGATCCGTCATTTTATATGTTCATGTTAAAATACACATGTTGTTCAATGGTCTTCATGGCTGTATAAAATACATTGTTTTCCACAGCGTCACACAATATGCACATTGTGTTTGTGCTGACACAGCAACATGACGTCAATGTTCACAACCAGACACAAACACTGGGCATTCACACCCACGCACACAACTGTTAACATTCACATCATTAGAAATGCTGTGAACATTCACATCTGTTCCACTATGCTAATCACATGAGCCTGGACTTATTTTTTATAAAATCCTCCATTTTGCAGATGTTGCACATAAGAAAACCGCAAAGAGAAAGCGAGATGAGTACCATGTGAAGGAAGAAACCCCAAAATCAAATAATAGCACCAATGTGGACATGAAAAATGTGAACTACAGATCAAATATGACTGGACTTGTCAAATTCATGAAAGCCACCAAGTTCACAGAAGCACAGCTGCGGTGCCTTAAACAGACACCTTTTTGGAATTTGCTAGATGCACTAAGAAACAATCAGATTGACTTGGACAAATGCATGAAGTATGATGACGTTGTTGTGCATGTACTACAAACGTACAAAGCTTCAAAGGATGCATTCTACATTGGGGAGAAGAAGATGAACATACACAACAGCGACATCAAGTTGATTTTCGGTGTAGACTGTGGCAGCAAGCCCATGGACATAGTGTACGGTGCGAAACCAAAGACTGGCATTGTCAACAAAATATGAAAAAATGTCAGCCGCTTGACTTCTAAATGGATACGCACCCTTCTGAACGAGGCGTTGAAAGGCAAAAAGAAAGCTGACAACGAAGAAGTTGCCCGACTAGTGTGCATGTATGCTTGCCAAAAGCTTTTCTTCTCAACAAGCGGAGAGACGATAGGATGGGCCTACTACACACATATGGTCCCATTGGAAACCATGCGAGAATATGATTGGGCCAAGCAAATTAGGACAACATTGACATCGTCTATTTCCCAAAATGACAAAAATCCAGCAAAAGTGACAGGCTGTGTCATGCTATTGATGGTAAGTACACATGTTGTCAGATAATAATGTTCACATGTCCTTCAGTGTTGTTCATCTAAGCCAACTGTGAACATTCACATTAAGTCATAACATACTACTGTGAATGTTCACATTCACTCCTCCTATACTGCTGTGAATGTTCACAACAGTGCCACAGATGCGAATGTTCGCATCTGAATCACTGTTGTAAATGTCCACATTCACTCATATATACCACTGTGAATGTTCACAACACTGCCACAACACTTATATTTCACAGATGTGAATGTTCACATCTGAACTACTGATGTGAATGTTCACATTCACTCCTCCTATACTGCTGTGAATGTTCACAACAGTGCCACAGATGTGAATGTTCGCATCTGAAGCACTGTTGTAAATGTCCACATTCACTCATATATACCACTGTGAATGTTCACAACACTCCCACAGCACTTATATTTCACATATGTGAATGTTCACATCTGAGCCACTGATGTGAATGTTCACATTCACTCCTCATTCACTGCTGTGAATGTTCACAACAGTGCCACAGATGCGAATGTTCGCATCTGAATCACTGTTGTAAATGTCCACATTCACTCATATATACCACTGTGAATGTTCACAACACTGCCACAATACTTATATTTCACAGATGTGAATGTTCACATCTGAACAACTGATGTGAATGTTCACATTCACTCCTCCTACACTGCTGTAAATGTTCACAACAGTGACACATCACTTATCTATCACAAATGTGAATGTTCACATCTGAACCACTGACGTGCATGTTCACATTCACTCACGACATTACTATGCAAATGCTAAGTAACACTGTGTTTGTTGTTTTACTGAAGTACTGGTTGTGTGAGCACACAACCATCCTACAACCTCACAAACCAAATGCTTTTCCACGCTGCGTGAAGTGGGATCTCAGTGCTTTACAGAAGAAGATGAAAACCACCAATTTAGCTGATTTGGGTTTTAATGAGGTAGGGCCTTGAACTACTAATCAAAACATTCACATTATAACACCCCCAAACATATACACTATGTAACCTGTTTTTTTCATTGTCAGGTTAATGCCGGCGAACTCTTTGCAATCCCAACAGAAATACAGAAGTTCAAACATAAGACATTGAAGGTGGAGCCTGAAATTTATGAACCAGCCACGACATCTCCCAACCCGTTTGACATGAAAGGAGAACAACACAGTGGCAGCAACTCCGACTTTTCTGGGCATGGCCTCGAGCAACCAAACAGTGATGATGACATTCACATTCCATTCAACAGCCAACATTATGACAGCGCTATTGTAATACCAAACACAAACCAACCTGATCTGATTGACATGCTAATCAAAGAAAATCGGAAGGCTTGGGGCGTCATAAGGCAATGGGAAGCGAAGTACAAACATCTTCATTTTTCATGGGAGTTAAGGGCAAGAGTCATAGCTGATCTCGAACATAAATTGTTCAACCAATCCAGCCCACCCAACATAAATACCGAAATTAAGAAATGCATGGAACAGAAGGATGAAGAAATCAAACGGTTAACGCAGCTGGTCATCGACTTGGAATGCGATAAATCAATTCTTCAAGATCTGTACGATGACCAGTCAGTCCACATTGTCACACAGGCTGTGGCAGAACAGCAACCCCCTAGCCAAATGCAACACAATATCAGCCCACCTTCTAGGGTCAAGCGTATAAAGGAAAAAGATCGCAAAGAACATCGCTTGCCTGACTTCCAATATCCTGACTTACCTGGCCAAAAGCAACCCCATCCAGTTGAAATGGTTGAAGATGTGGAGAAACCCCCACCACCAAAGCAGCCAAAAAAATTGTCCTTGACCAACAAGTTCAAAGTGTGGACCAAAATGTCCAAACAAGACAAAAAGAAGGTCCAAGATTTACAGAAAAGTGGAGGCGATGAGTAAGTTACTCTACAAAAATCTAACGTTTACATTCACATTTTGCAATGTGAACATTCACATTGGTTTGTTCATAATGCACAGGCTGCTGGTGTGGAAAGGAGATTCAAAGGCTACGCATGTGTATTTTGATGACATTATCAACCTCATCAAGGAGGAATCAATACACAGCAATGTATGCCATTACAAACATATCTAACTCTTCATGAATATGCACACAGACACACAGACAAGCAGCCACAAATCTATATAATATGACCACATGTTTGTGCAGCTCATAGATGCATACGCTGAACTGTTGCATGAACAACAAGAGGTGGTCAACCCAACTTCGCATGAAGCGTCATTCATCTTCACGAGCATGTGCTTGGTAAAATCTATCATTCCATTAATTGTATTGCCAATGTGAAACTTCACATTCCATTAATTATTTGTCCAATATGTACAGAAAGTCATACGGGAGTACCATCCTCGCAAAAGGAGTAAACACATTGATGCACATGTGAAGAACTACCAAGGAGAGAGATACCTATTATTTCCATTGCATCATGAGTACCACTGGACGATTGTTGTGTATGATACTGAAGACAATTTGTGGAGGCATTACAACTCATTGCGCCCAAGAACAGGCATACATGACCCGCATATCGACCAAGCACAAGAAGTTGTAAGTGGCTATTTTTGAACACAAATTTGACTTGTTCTCATGCATTAAATGACTGTACAACACCTATGTCTGTTGGTGCCTAATTTGGAATTCTTTACACAGAGGAAATACATTGAGCATGTTGTGAGCGTTATTGGCGAGTCATCAACGCTATACACTAAGCTAGCAGCCCAAAATCCAGCACAACCAATCAAAAGTGTTGATGTCTGTCCTCAGCAAGGAGACGACTCGTAAGACAAGCTACATTCCTTACAAATCGTCCATTACCATTATGCAAATATTCATGCCAACTGCTAACGACAACCATTTCTTTTTCACAGAGTGGACTGCGGACCTGCAGTATGTTACATCATGCGGGCGCACATATTCCATGAAGAAGTCGTGGGCAGCCTCACTAATTCAGAATGGTGTGGACTACGAGATTTGTTAGTGCATAATTTTTTGAATCATAAGAAATCAGAGATCCATTAATACCTACAGGTGGGGGGTGTCCACCTACAAACTTCCAAACAATCAATATGATTGTTAATATGGAATGCGTTGTAAAACAGTGATACAGCCTTTCTTAATGGGAAAAAGCCAGCTGTGATTTTTGAACTACTTTTGGTGTTGTTATGTTTTACAGATGTGAATATCAACTGTTGCACAACTAATGTGAATGTTCACATTCACGTACAATATCCAGCATGCTGTGTTGTTATGAGTGTAATTCATGCGAATGTTTGAACCTGATTGTTCTATAATAAACATACTTTGTGCAGGAGTGTACACTTAGTGTACATGAGATAATTATGGATCACTTACACATGTGTGAACATTCACATTTGTTCTTGCTCATAACAGTACTAAATGCCATTCATCTATGCAAAATGTGAACATGCACTTCTGAGATTCATGTGCACTAATGTTTGACAGATGTGAATGTTCACAGTTACAACACTGATGTGAATGTTCATAGTCACATGATATTCGTAATGCTGTGTTGTGATGAGCATAATTTCAGCGATGGTTTGAACCCGATTGTTCTATAGTACACATTTTTTCCTGCAGGAATGTCTATGTGACATAATTACGGATCACGTACACACGTGTGAATATTCATATGCACTAATGTTCGACAGATGTGAATGTTCACAGTTGCAACACTGATGTGAATATTCATACTGACTTACGATATTCATAATGCCGTGTTGTTCACATCTGAACCACAGATGTGAATGTTCAAATCTGAACCACTGATGTGAATGTTCACATTCACACCTCCTATTCTGCTGTGAATGTTCACAACAGTGCCACAGATGCGAATGTTCGCATCTGAATCACTGTTGTAAATGTCCACATTCACTCATATATACCACTGTGAATGTTCACAACACTGCCACAACACTTATATTTCACAGATGTGAATGTTCAAATCTGAACCACTGATGTGAATGTTCACATTCACACCTCCTATTCTGTTGTGAATGTTCACATTCACACCTCCTATTCTGCTGTAAATGTCCACATTCACTCATATATACCACTGTGAATGTTCACAACACTGCCACAGAACTTATATTTCACAGATGTGAATGTTCACATCTGAACCACTGATGTGAATGTTCATACTAACTTACGATATTCATAATGTCGTGTTGTGATGAGCATAATTGATGCACTTTTTGGAACCACATACTTCGTGCAGGAATGTACACATTGACAACAATAAGGTATAAAAGCTCATATCACAGCTTGTATTCATGTCACCATTGACAACAATTAGGTATAAAAGTTCAACCCATGTGCAAGTTTTGACATAGTAAGATTCTTTTACGTAACTGTGAATGTCCATATATGTATTTATCATTACAACTTCAACAAAATCAGTGTCATACAGAAAAAGAAAATTAAAAAGCATGATTTTGCTTGCAACAAAAATACAATCTTATTCTTAAAATGAATATAAGAATCCAATGTAAAATACACCGTTGAAATGGAAAATGTACATCCTATATCGGCTCCTTGCATGACTTTCGATTATGGCTCCCCAGCTTACCACATCTCCCACACTTTATTTGTTTCAATTTCTCACCCCTTGAAGGGATCCTATTCTTTTTCGGCCTTCCGGGGGGTCTTTTCACAATAGGCGGGTATATAGTGAAGTCCGTGGGATCAAAAGGCGGCTTCTCCACCGATGGTATAGGGAATATCGCACCCGAATACGCTGCCCGATATGTCTGTACATGAAAGTAATGTTCCACACAATCATTGAGATTGTAGCGGCTCTTCTGAATGGCAACAACCGCATGGTCACATGGAAATCCATTGATTTGCCATTTGAAGCACGAACATGTACGCCTCGCAACATCAACAGTAACAGATGGTATCGAATGCACTTCAAACACATCCTCGTTGGCTTTGCTAACTTGCCAAGACCTGCTGTCATTGAACGAATCCATAAGCCGTGTTTCAAATGTAGGACAAATAAGCTCATTCCATTTGTTCGCTTGGTCACGCCGTGCAGACATTTGCCGCATTAACTGCGTACGAATTGTGTCCACCATTTGAGTGATAGGAAGATTACGTGCTTCTTTAATCCAATTATTGAATGACTCCGCCGCATTGGAAGTCATCTCCCCATAACGCATGCCCCTGCACAATATCACAAACATCTTACAATATGAAATTTAACATGTATGAACATTCATGTTGAATGATGTGAACTTTAACATCATTCGCAATGAACTTTAACATCAACTTAAAAAATAGACAAATGTGAACATTAACATCAACTTCAATGACAGCATGATGCGAATTAATAACAACAACAACTTATGACAACAGATGTGAACATTCACATCAATCAAATCAGTCATCACTATCAGATGTGAACATTCACATCATTGACATTGAACATGAAACACAATTATTAAATTTTCGCAATTGTAAACTGGAAATTCACATCCCTACCATTCCAAACTTCACAAATGTAACACTTTATGAAACTATTATTACCTAAAGTACGAATTTGCCCAATGCTCAGGTGCCAGGTCCTTGAAAAAATCATGTGCTCGTCGTTTACCCTCCTCTTTTAATTTTGCAATCTTTTCATGGAACCCTACCACAGTTGGCTCGTAAGCACAATCACCCAAACTACTTACTAAGTGATCCCTGAATCCATTATCAATTCCTTTCATCCGATCTCTTAAATTGCTCTTCAAGTGCTGTAAGCAATAACCGTGATGAGCCGATGGGAACACCTTCGGCATAGCTTCTAACAAACCAAGATTACGATCCGAAATAAACGTTATCTGGCGCTTACCATCAACAACCTTCCCAAGTTCATGCAAGAACCACGACCAATTCACCGTGGTCTCCGAATCAACAATCGCAAATGCAACAGGAAACAGACCTACAAAACAACAACAATACGCAACTGTTCACAATATAAACAAAACAGGTCATGTGAATGTTCATATCTACGTTGCCCTATCACTATTGTTATTTCTGGATTCAAGTTCATAACCATCAACGATGTGAACATTCACATTTGCAACCATTAACAATTCATTTCTGATTGTTGATTCATTCATAATGTGAACATTCACAGTACTATTCATTATTGGATCAACTGACAGTCGTATACACTCTTTTGAATGTGATTGTTCACATCACTGTCATTAACAGACACATATGTATAATAATGTGAATGGATCAGTGTATAATAATGTGAATGTTGACATTACTGTCATTAGAACTCTCAGATGTGAACATTCACATCAGTGCATACTAATATCAATGTTCACATACTTATAATTTCTCAAGCACTCATTTGTCCATACTATGCATGCCAATGTCCATATTGACATGAACATACAAGTAACAAAAAAAAACTAACCATTGTTTCCGTCTTTCGCCGTTGCCGCAAGTAACTGACCTTTGTACTTTCCTTTCAGGAATGTTCCATCCAAGAATAATAAAGGCCGACAAGAATTGAACCCCGCAATACACGCAGCGAATGACACAAAGAAACGGCAAAACTGTTGACTACTCGCATCATAGTCAATATTCACATAACTCCCTGGATTGTACCGCATTACAGCATCCGAATACCACCGCAGCTGGTCAAATGATAACGAGTGCTCTCCATGAATACCAGCCTTTGCTTTCTCCACACCCAACCATACGACATGGTAACTAACATCTAGCCCATAATCCCTCTTCAAAATCGTCACCACATCACATGGCCGAGTCGACGGTTTGTCCCTCACAATTTCGGATATGGTACTCGACACCAAATCCGAACTAACTCTCGGATTCTTCGATGTTCGGACATCCGTACCACAAGTATGCACCTCACTAAAACTCTTGATGTAGAAAAAATCATTTGCGCGTTGTGCTCTACAATGTATAGCCCACAAGCAGCCCCTCTCCTCCCGCATCGCGCACACAGCAGTAACTCTAGTTGTCTCGTTCTTCACGTACGTAAAATGAAACCCACATTGGATGGCATACTTACACAAAACATCACAAAATTCTTGTGCACCTCCAACAAACCTTTGTCCCACATGCGTGATACCATTTGCCCAAGGGGCTGACAACAACAGCTTCTCCTTATGGTGGCAAAATCTCCGTAGAGCATTAACTTCTTCCTCAACCCCAACACGCACCAATCCCAAACTACTTGACTGACCAATATCACTTTTCAACTCAACCACAACTTCAACATGCTGTACCTCCATTGATTTAGCAAGCAGTAACATGTTCTGAAATTCTTCCTCATTCTCTAAATCACACCTATTAATCCCAGGTAATTTACAAAACAATGAAATACAACCAGCAGTCAACTCCCCCCATTTTTCACACAAACAGTCCACCAAACGCGAATAACACAATGCGCGGGCAGCATTTATTACAGTGGTACTGCAACCATATGTACACACCAACATCATAAAGCTATCCATCTCCTGTACAAATCATTAAGCAAACATGAAAGTAAAAGTGAGAACATCCACATTATTCACAAGACATTAACACGAAGTAAACATTCACAGTCACACATGTACTCTGAATTATAGAAGATCCACATTCATCACTAATCTCATGAACTCACCTCCAAAGGAACATGATGTAAACATTCACATTGATCCACATACTCTCCATTACATCACTCACACAGAGCCTTGTTACGCAAAACTTAAAGCAAAATGCAAACATCAACATTCTTCACATAATACTAACACGATGTAAACATTCACATTGTTCAACACACTCTGAATTATAGAATATCCACATTAATCACTAATCTGACACCCTCCCCTCCACAGGACCACGAAGTAAACATTCACATTGATCCATTTAATCTCAATTATGTCACTCACACAGCCCCTCATTAACCAAAACTTAAAGTAAAATGCAAACATCGACATCCTTCACGTAATACTGACACCATGTAAACATTCATATTGTTCCACATACTGTGAATTATACAGGAACCACATTCATCACTAATCTGATGACCTCCCCTCCACATGACCACGATGTAAACATTCACATTGATACATTTAATCTCAATTATGTCACTCACACAGAGCCTCATTAAGCAAAACTTAAAGTAAAATGAAAACATCAACATTCTTCACGTAATACTGACGTGATGTGAACATTCACATTGTTCAATATACACTGAATTATATCGCTCAGACATAGCCTCCTTATGCATACATCAAAGTACAAGGAATATTACAACATTCAACATATATCTGAATGACCTCCCCTCCAATGACCACGTATGATGCATGTAATTGCAAAAACAGAGCATCAACTCAATTTCAATCGCAGAACAAAGCATCTAATCCATCCTACAATCATTCACAAAAACTGATCATCTATCGCTCACACATAGCCTCCTTATGCATACATCAAAGTAAAAGGAATATTAGAATATTCAACATATACTGAATGACCTCCAATCCAATGACCACGTATGATGCATGTAAATGCAGAAACAGAGCATCAACTCAATATCAATCCAAGAACATAGCATCGAATCCATCCTACAATCAAAACAAAAACTGAACATCTATTCATCACTAAAATTATACTAACCTTAATCAGCCAACCCTACAGTCGTCCAGGAACTGAAAAACAACTTCTTCGAGGCAGTTACACTCCAGAAAATGACGAACCGAAGACCTTCAACTTCGTCCTCTTCACTTGAATATCACCATACCAGACAAGAACAACAACAATCGAACCCTAGCTCATCAATGCCTCAGAACGACAGAACGAAAACATGCAAGATAGAAACGAATCGATTTGAATTAGAAATAAAGAAACTGCCAAAACTGAATAACGCAATCATAGGAACGTGTGTTACGTATTAACAGTGTATATATATATATGTAAGGGCATAATAGTCCACATATAAATATGAAATTTAAAAATGGACTTCATGGAATAAGCAAAAACCTCTATGGGACTGATTGGTATATAATTTTTCTTTGTGGACTTTTTGGAATAAAACATCTCTAGATGGGATTTATCAATAAATTTCCCACGTTTATGTTTTGTAATAAAAATTAGAATGTGAGATATTTATAAGGCATCCCACCAACTTTATTCATTGGGAAAATTCCACATCAATCTACACCTTCAAAAAAACTTTATTCATTGGGAAAATTTCACATCAATCTACACCTTCAAAAATAATTATAAATTAATAATAAATTTTATCAATATTAATAATTAAAATTATAATTTTTTTTATACATATGTAATAATTTTTTGAAGATTACATTGGAATAATTTCCCTTCTTCATTTCAGTTCTGATGTTAGAATTTATTGATTTTTGTAACACACTTAAGACTATATGTTCTTTATTTATATTAAATTAAAAAAATTGACAAAATTAAACGATAGTACGGATCCATTTCAATTTATCAACTTTCAAAATTGAATATGTTATAAGAAAAGAAAAGACCCACACAAAAGAAAAATTATTTACCCTCTTAAGATGTGTGTGTGTGTTTGTGTGAGTGAGAGAGAGAGTGTGTGTGTGAGGAAGGAATGTGAGACTGCTTCACATGGACTGTGTCATTGGGAATTGAGAGTCTCAATTAGGGGATGTAGTGGGATTGAAAATAAAAACTATTTATCTTCTAATTGAGATTCTCAAATTACATCCCCTAATTGAGGTCTCTCCAATTCCATCCTTAATGAGATGGAATTAGTGGGGTTAAAGATGTGTGTGTTTATGTGTGTGTGTATGTGTGAGAGAGATATATATATATATAGGGAGGAGTATGGGATTGTTTTACATTAGTCATGTCATTGGAGCCTTAATTAGGAGATGTAATGGGACTGATAAAAAAAATAATTCGTCCCCTAATTAAGACTACGGTTCTCTCTCTCTCTCTCTCTTAAACTTTATTTTTTAATCCACATCATTGGAGATGGAATTAAAGGGCTAAATTAAGAGATGTAATAAGACTGATGTTATAATTAAAGACTATAAAAATAATAACTGAGCATATGATAATTCTTTTTTGGATAAATTACACTAACTTTTATTGAGGTTTAGAAAAAATACTATAAGCTTCACAAATTTGACATAATTACATACACTACACTCCCTAAAAGTTTTAATTCATATAATATCTAGCTTCACTTTCATTAAAAATTTATTAGTCGTATTAGTGAAAAAATAATTTTATCATTTTTTTTATGTTGAAATATATATTTTATTTTGTGTATATTTATGTCCTTATACTACCTGTATTAGTTTTAGTCACTTTAACCTTACTATGTCTCATTTGGGAACATGTTATTTTAATAAATTTTTAGTTTTTTTATGAAAAGATGTGCAAAAAAATTAAGAGAGTAATGTGACAATTTATAGTAACTTTTTAAATTTTCGGCTAAAATATTTAGTCTCCAAACGAGGCCTAAAAGAAAAGTCTGTGTAATTATATCAAAAAATGGGAATTATTGTAGTTTTTTTCAAATTTTACGAGAAATTGGTATAATTTATTTATTTATTTTTGTTATTATTATTGTTAAGGTGTGTATTAATAGAATTATCTAATTTTATTTGCCAAAGATCCAAGTGTTGAAATATTTTGGGAAATTTCATTTCCACCCACCAAATTATCTTTATGTACATCTTTTCTCAATCTACACATTTAATAATTTGATTTTTATTTATTCATCTCAGTCTACACATTTCACATTTCAAGTATACCCTCATCTTCTCTGTGCACATCCTCTCGTTCCATCCTTTCTCACTCCAAAAATCTTAACCCTTACTGCACCAACTACCGGCGACGGCAACAACAATGACATCAACCACTACCCCTTCCCAGCCTCTCAGCCATTCTCACACAGCCCCTCACGCTGCCATTGTTGCAATTGAAACAAGGGGTGCCTTAGAGCAGAAGTCTTTTGGGAGGTATTCCAAAGATGGTCCATTTTTTTTTTTTTTTTTTTTTTTTTTTGTGATGAATTTAGTTACTGTGGAGTGTGGAAATCGAGCGGCAACCTATTTGTGAATTCAAATTTTCCCATCTGCAACCCCTAGCTACAAACAGAGGAAACTGGAACTTTGTTTTTAAGGCAATCCTTCTGTGTAGTGTAGAGATGAAGGCCATTGAGTAAAAGATCTTGTTCAAAATCAGAGATTGTTTCTAAATTTTTGTTTCTTCAACCTATGAGGATAACAATAAACAAATTTGAATAAAAAGGAGCCGATACTTTAATTCTACCAAGAGACTACATGTAAATAGTTGTCCACATTGCACAGGTTTGCATAATACAGAGCAATAACAAAAGATGTCAGAAGGTTTCACCTATCAGACATGCATGGATGATAGCAGAAATAAAGAAAACCAGTCACCAAAGAGCTTCAAGCTGTTTAAGAATTTCGGGATCATTATTAATCCACGTCTTGAGCATCGCTTTACAATGTCCAAAAGCTGGAAAGCACTCAAGAATGTGCACCCTGCCAAATATATCTTATTATGGAAACAAAAAAGTAGAAATGATGAAAGCGGGAGGAGGTAAAAAGTCTATAGAGTATTATAGCAAATCTCAACAAGCATTTGGTCATTGATCTAGACAGCAATCCAGATAAAAATAAATGGGCATGAGGTGCACACACTTACATGCTTCATAAGAGTATTCGTTGCCAAACAATAGCCAAGATATTGACCACCTGCAAGAAACAGTCCAAGCAAAGGGTGGTTTGGAATAATATAAATAAATACACTTTTTGACTTTTTATGAAATATAGGTTGGATTTGGAGTGATGTGGTAGAGAGGTGATGTAACTTAAATAAGATGATGTGACTTAAATAGGATGGGTTTGAAGTGATGTAGAGAAATTGTGAGATGTGTGAGTGAGATGGTGGTGGATGAGATAGTAATTTTATTAAAGGATAAAATTATGATTCTAAAAAAATTCATTAAGTGTGTGGAGTAAGAAAACTTGACGTTTGGAAATAGAATTTCCCAAATACTTTGTCTATAAAGACATAGCTAAGCAAAATGACCAAAATACTACTCTATATATAAAACCGTCTCTCTCTCTCTCTCTGAAACCAAACCTTGAACATCTCTCTCCTTTCTCTTTTTTTCCTTCTTAATCTCTAACAACACCACCTCCCTCACCGTTGACACTAGTGGTGGTGGTGTTTCCGACGGCATCGTATTGTCAGAGCTCTAGTAATCTAGAGAGAGATTGTGCTTTCTAAAGAGAGAATTTCAAATGAAAACTGGTGGCGACACGAGAAAAGTCAAATGACAAAGATCTCAAGATTGGCATACCAGAATAATGCTATGGCGGCGCGAGAAAAGTCACCAAAAATACAGTCGTTCATTAGTAGTACGAGCCAACGACGTTGACGGCGAGCAAACCGATGCCGATAGCAAAGAACATGAGCGACGTGACAACCTTAACCTCATAGCAATGCTGAAATTGCCAGCAATAAAAGATGCAAATATGTCAAAATGACGTAGTAGAGCTTCGATTTACTTCGATCCATCTCGATATGCTTCGATGGTAACGGTAGGAGTCAGAGGTGTGCATCAATCTGGAGTAACAAATACTCCACTCTCACTCACGCTTGAAAATCAATGAAGCCACCATCAAACGACATAGCAGAGTTTTGATCTACTTTGATCCATCTCAATATGCTTTAATCGGCAATGGTGACAGTCGAAGATGTGCTTCGATGTGGAGTAACATAGACTCTACTCTCATTCACGCTTGAAAACCGACAAATTCAACAGCGTCGGATCTAGATCGATTTATGTATTAGATATATATGAAATTTTATTTTTTTTTTAAGTTGTTAATGTTGATGATGATGATAATGATCTGAGATACATATATATATTATGATAATGGTGATGAAAGAGATTGCAACAGATAAGGAAAGTAAGAGAGAGAAAACAAAGATTTGAACAGATATAATTTGATTTGTTTTGGTATTTCAACCAATACAAAAAAATTGAATAGATATTTTTTCAACAAATAGAGAGAAAAAAGATGTGGAGAGAAAAAACAAGGAAAAATTACCAGTAAATCCTATGTGGTAGAAAGTTAAACCATTTAGTCCTACAAGTTTTCTTATGGACCATTTAGTCCCACTATCTACATCAGCAACATCATTAACATCATCAAAACATTAGCTACATTAACAACATTAACTGCACCAATTGACGATATCAAACATTAACAAAACATTATCCAAAAAAAAACATTAACATGATCATCATCAACATCAACAACATCATGATGTTCAGGATTCCATCTCCGAAGATCACGGCGGCGGCACTGGTGAAGCGGTTTCTCGCCAGTGACCCGTCGGCGGTGTCATCACAGGTCGGAGATCATGTCCAATTGGCCTACACTCACCATAACCAGTCTCCTTTACACCCCAGGTATAACTGATATATATATATATATATATATATATATGTTTCTAACTGCTTTTGTTTCTTCTAGTTAATCTTTTCCATTGTTTATTTGATTAATCTAGTTTTCAGTACATCTTAACCACCCACAAGCTCGATCCGTGTTGTCCACCTTGTTACATTTGTTCCACCTGCGTTTAAGTCACCCACTTCTTCCCAGTCCTGAGTAAGTCCTTAGGTTTAGGCAGTGTCGGACTTAGGGGTCAAAAGATAGGGTATGTATGTATACACAGGTTTGTGAAGTTACAAGGTATGTGATAAACTGGATAAGAATAGGGTATGTATTAAGGTATTTGTAAAACTGATTAATTAAAAAGAACAATGAATCGATTATTTAGAAGTAACTCTTCAGTCAGTTCTAGGTCAACCACTTTGCCCTCAATACCTAATCAAAGATTAGTAATTAATGAAGAAGATGTTGAAATACAAAATGATAAAATTGATGTAGACTGGAATATACCAAAATTGCCAATTAAAGAAATTTATAAAACTTCTTTTATACAAAATACTTTCAAAATCTCTTTGCATGTTAAGACAATTGAACAAGTATATGCTTTAGAAAAACCTAGGGAAACCTGTCAATTATTTGATGTTAATCTCATAAAAAGATATTTAAAAAGTGATTACAATTTTATTCATATAGGTTTAATTCAAGTTGGTGTCAAACCATTAACTCAACAAGGTAAAAATACTTCTGTTTTATTATGTTTAAGAGATGCTCGTTTTCTTAATTACAATGATAGTTTAATGGGTATGATGGAAACTGGTCTTCATAAAGGTCCAGTACATTTTAATTGTTTTCCTGATTTTACTCTTAGTTTACGAGATCCAAATATTTTACATGCATTAACATTAAATATACAATTACATGGTTCATTTACCAATATGATGAATAAAACCCATAATATTGCTTTAATTTATCGTGTTCATTATAAGTGCATGAAAACTAATTTAAATGTTCACGCATTGCACAAGTCCCCTAAAGATAAAACTTTACTAATCCAAAGTAGTAGTACTGATACCCATATAAATGTTCCCCAAATGATTGAATGGAAAAATGTAGATTTACCAGATTAATGGATCACTGTCAATGAACATTACAAACATAATCAACAATGAACCATGTAAATGTTCCCCAAATGATTGTTTGTAATGAACATTACAAACAATCATTTGCGGAGGCTTGAAATACCGTCCATTCCTAGTCATATGGTCGATTTCCCCCAGGTACCAGGTACCGTCAGGTTGATCATTTCCCCAGCCTTCGTCTGTATGGGCAAGACAAAGATCCTCATCTTCCCACCACATCCCATCAGCAACTGACAAACATCTGTCGGGCTCTGGCATGGCTGTTTTCGTACTCGCGGCACTTTCCATCCACATACCCGCAGCATTCTCGGTTCGTGTGCACACAACAGCTTCCGCTCCCACATGGGCCTTTGCCTTCCTGATTCTCTCGGAATCCTCGGAACTTGCTTGTTTTGACATAGTCGACTGTTTATTCATTTCCGTACTCAAAATGTTCCAATCTTGGGCGAAATTCTTAACACCGGCGCCCCCCGGCAATACGCTCTGCTCTTCGACCCTTCCGGCCGTTGCTGATATTCTCATTCCTGCTGAGTTCTGCTCTCCCTGAAATTCTCCTACCACATCGGGCTGCTCATCCAACCATCCGGTAGCTTCTACTGAATCCTCATAATTGAACCACGCAACTGCCGCGTCCTCTGGGTATTGGTCGCTGTAAAGTCGGAGATTGGCCAGGTCCTCCCCTACGGTTGTTATATCATCGATTCCCTGTCCCAGACTATCTCCTCGGATCACGCACAATTCTCTGCCTGTTGGCAGTTCCATCCTGGGCCTATCTTGGCCTATCAACGAGATGTAGTCACTCGGACTGTATGTCTTCCCACTGTAACTCCCAGATTCCGCAGACTCTGATTCAACAACCCTTTTCTTCTTCGGGGTCTCTTCTCTCCTGTTCTCGGCGGTCACCACTGATGGCTTAGGTTGGGCTACAGAGATGTCCATCATGCACAAGTCAGTGCACTCGGGGAGGAACACCTCCGGTTTAGGCAAGTAGGTGGGTGTGATATAGACACTAGGGTCATAAGACACGCCCCCAGTATGGATGAAATTAAGTCTTTTAGGTGGTGGAGCTTGGTTATGTGCAGGGAGGGGATTTGTAGTGACATTGGGCTTCTCGGGAGGCAAAATCACCCCGTTATCGATAAGGTCTTGAATTTCATGGCGTAACCGATAGCACTGGTCGGTGTCGTGACTGTGCTGTTGATGAAATGCACAATATTTGGTCGGGTTATGGGTAGGAGGGAGTTTTTCTGGTAGGGGTCGCGGCTCTAGGGGCCTCAGGTGCCCTTTCTTGATCAACACCCCCAAAGCTTTGGATAAGGGCATATAGAGTGGAGCGAAAGTTCTGGAGTTTTTGGGTGGGTATTTGGTTGTTTGTGGGTTGCTTCCGGACGCACCGGAGAATGGCGAAGCTGCCGTATTTCTTTGTGGGGGGTTAGTGGTGACCATGCTCACTTCGGAGGCTCTTGCGGCAGGTGTACCACTCAGGCCTGCATTAGTGTTGCGGTTGAAGGTCCTTCGGGGTTGCTCCCGATCATTATCAATCCAGCCTTGTTTCAAGGCATCTTCAATCTGCACCCCCATTTCATGTAGGTCAGAAAAGGTAGGAAATGGGACTACTATCATCTTTTGCATCAATTTCGGCTGTAGATTGCGCACAATCATCCGAATCTGGTCTTTGTCCGTGGGCCTTAAGGTCATCATTGAAGCCTTGGCCCTCCATCTGGTTACAAACTCTGAGAAACTCTCCTTAGGTTCTTGCCTAGTTGTCTCGAGGTCACGGGTAGTGATCTCAATCTGTGTGTTATATAAGTACTGTGCGATGAAGGCCTCAGCCATTTCGTCCCAATTTCTCTTAACGTCATCATCTAGCTTAGCATACCATGCAGATGCCACACCTGACAGGGTCCGACCAAATAGAGACAACTTCTGAAGCCTGCTGAGGCCCATTGGCCTTAGGACGTCCGAAAACAGTCTTAAATGTACCATGGGGTCGCCGGACCCATCAAACCGATCGATATGAGGCATCTTAAATCTATCAGGCAGCGTCACAGCTGCGTCAGTGTAGCCATCTTCAATATCAGGGATAGTCTTGACCCCTTGGGATCTCTTGAATAACTTTTCAAGCTTGCTTAATTTGAGTGCGGTGGGATCAGTCTCGAACTCAAAGGGAGAGTCCGGTAGATTGGTGGGTGTTTTTGATAGCTGAGGTTGAATTTGGGGTAGGGTTGGAGGTAGGGGTGGTCCTGTGGGTAGCTCTGTATCAGTCTGAACATTGGCCGTCTCCCCGACGTTGGGAACTCCTGGTGGGGAAGGAGCTTGATGCGAAGCAGATGCTCCGGTTTGCTGTTCCAGTCTGGCAATGGTCTCTGCCTGTTCTCTCACAACTGTGGCCTGTTGCCTGGCGAAATCTGCCTGACGGACGGCATCCTGCTGCATTGCTTTCATACTCTCTTGAAGGTGGCGCACCATTTCCTCCAAGCTGGCCATACTATCCTGCTCTGGTTGGATTGCTGGTATAAATTCCCTCTCTGTTGGCAGCACAAAACCCCGATCTCTACTGAGCACAGGTGGGGTAGACAAAGCCCTCTGAACTGACTGTTGTACTGATGTCTTCTGCCTTACTGACCTCCGTTTAGTAACCGGGGGTAGTGAGTAGTACACTGGTTGTCCGTCTATCAGATCCTCAGATCGAAGGAGTCGACGGCCTCTGACCCAGGGTGCTTGAGGGATATCTATCGGGTCGGTAGCAATCGTGCTCAACTTCCTAATAAAAAGATAAATAAAGCGTATAAATAAGCAGAAAATCGGACAGCATAACAGCATAAAGTAAATAAACACACAATACATGGTCGGGTTTTTAAAATGAACGATCGAATGCTGGATACACTGTTTCTCAACCACTGATCACTGATCATGAACCATTGCCCCTAGGCCTGAATCTGATATCCACAGACAACTGATTCTCAAAACACTGATACTGATACCCTCGGGCCTGATATTTAAACTTGCAAACTGATCTTGTACGTTCCCTGCAGAGTTACACTCTAAAGCACATAGCAGATAAATGAGAACCAAAACACCCCTATACTGGGGTAGGGTTTCCCTGTCCTATTTTGTCAAGAGCTAGGGTTTCACTATGCACGCAGCGGTTTCAAACAACCTAGAATTGGGTAAGCAACCTGTCCTAGTTTGGAATGGTCACTATGGATTCCGAATATGCACTAGGTCGAATGGTCCAAAGGGTGCCCCGGTAAAACCGGGGTTTGTGTTCCCATACTGGCAGAGCCCGCAACCGGTCAGCCTTATGGACATGCCTTGACAAGACAAGCCTCCGGCAAACCGCTCAGGAATAGCAGATGGCCAACACGGTGTCCTAGGCGCACCAATGCACATGCAATGCAAAGAAACACATAAGTGTAGTCAAAACAGGATATCACGAGTTCGAGTCAAGCTCTCCAAAGTCCCCAGCAGAGTCGCCAGAAACTGTAGCACGTCCGCGGGGGACCTCGCTCTACAGTTCGGACTCGATTGGTGTCGGTTCTAAATCTTGAACCAAAGAGTCCAAATCCGGCAAATCGTTTTGAAGAAAAACAGATTTTGAAAAAGTAGTGCCAAACATGGACTGCTTTGCCAGATTACAGAGTCGCCACCTAAATATTTTAAAAAATGGGAAATTTAGGAAACCCTAACTCGGTGCCGAAGGCCACATGTCCGTCATCACCAAAGTGGTCTTGGCTCGGGAGCTTGGGTACGATCGGGGAAGGTCAGCTATGAGCACCCCCTTTCACCCGGCCCGAAGACCGGCCTCTACTAACCGTGATATCCGTTTTTGAAAACTTTATGCGTTCTTATTCCGGTTATTAACCTAGAATTACTATGTGATGCGCGCAACACAAAAGTATAGACTAGATCGCCTAACTTGGAAATAAACATTGCATATCCGTTTTGTTTCGAAAAACGTGTTAGAGTTTGCTACTCGCGAGTAGGCTAAAATACGGATTTCAACGAGTTTTCCAACTCAGGCAATCCAACCTCCACCCACAGGCATTCAAACAGTAATATCACATAAGCATTTAGCCGCATGGCAAGCATACTGTTATGGCGACACTCACACGCATGTGGTATGCTAAAGCATAAATACTTACATCGTACTCCGTGCCAAAACAGTAAACTAGTTAGCAAACATGCATGTCCTAGTTCATGTTAAGTGGCTAATGCGACACAAGCAGAAATGCAATCTAGAACCCTAAACATGGCATGTGGAATGCGCGAATAGCACGTATTCAATTTGGAATTGAAAGTACGATGCAATTTGTATGATGTGCCGAGCCCGATGCGTGTAAACAAATGCATGGATGCACGCATGCATTGCATAAGGTATGCTAAAATGAATGTGCCCTAATCTACCAACATAAGCGGGTAAATAAAAGGGAGAAAGAAATGGGGGTTGGAAGACATACACCCACTTACGCACACTTATTACAAATTTGCCCTCGCTCGGAGGGACCAAAATAATAATACAGTCCAAGAGAATAAACGAATGAATAAATTATTACAAATTCTAATTACTAAAATTAAAGCAAACAAATAAATAAATGCAATGGGGCCCCAGCCCTGTCTTGGGGCGCGCGAATGATGTATGCTCGATCCGATTTGCCCGGAAAATCCGTGTCATGGCATTGCTGCTTCTGTTTTTACTGTCCTTCCTCTCCAAAAATTCCTAAAGTTTCAGGGAACCTCCCAAATGATCTGAAATCCCCCACCGGCTGGGGGAAGAGCTCATCGGCTGCTGAGATTGACCACCGGCTGCATGTGGAGTTTATCGGCATAAAGACAGTGCCGATCGGCACAATAAACTGCCGGCCGGCAGAAAGTCCCTGCAGCAAACAGATTGACAGCAGCAGCAAGACAGCAATGCATGGCGTGGGTTTTGGGCATATGTAAGCATGGTCATGACCTCCTATCATGCTTTGAGACTCAAGGAGGTAAGACTCTTGGTTCTTGGGCCACCAATGGTGCATTTTGATGCATGATAGCCCTAAGAACTAAGGTTGCATTTTGATGTAGATGCATGCAACCACAACACATGAAACCAAGACCTTATCATGCTTAGGTCAAAGGCCTTGGCGACCAAGAATTGAGGCAAGTTGCACCACTTGAAGTGTGAACTCCCCTTAATTCTTATGCTTAGTTTGACAACCCCAAACCAAGCCATGAGATGCATGTATGCAACAAGGTTCAATAATGCAACAATGATGCAAGGATGCAAGGCATACCAAGTGTCATGCAACTAACACAATAGGCATGCAAAATGCTAGAGCATGCAAGGCACAAGTGGCATGAGGACATGGACCAACCAAGCCTAGAACTAGCATGTACTCGAGGCTTCATCAATCAAACATGCAACAATCATGATATAAGCATGCAATGATGGACTCAAGTCAAATGGGGCAGCCCTTAAACTAGCCCAAAAACAGTGGCAAAAATGACCAATGAGCATGCCAATATGCAAACCAAATAAGGCCAAGTCTAAGGCACCAAAAGGAACACACCTTACTACCATTAACAAGACCAAACATGGCATATTTCAAGCAAGCAAAAACAGATTTCTAGCATGCGAAAAGACACCCAAATCCCCTCACATGGCACCCCAAAATGTATTAATCATGGAAGCATACACAAGGCCCATTCTTAGGCATAAAAGGACAAACCTTTAAAGCATAAAAATGATGACAAGTACAAACAAGTGAGCATGATTTAGGGACTGAAATATGATCTAAAATGATGCCAAATCATGAGATCAATACAAGCTAAACATGCTAGAGACTCACACACCCCAAGGTTTAAAAACTAGAATGCAAAACAAACATGTCAAGCATACTAAACATAATAAAAACAGTGGTCCACAGCCCTCTAACGTGGCAAAATAATGCTAGCATCTTCATGAATCTAAGCTAAAAAAAACATACTAAAATCATGGCCTCAAAGTATGGCATACTTTTAAGCACAAGAGAGCATTTCAAAGCAAGTATGAAAGACATGTTAGAGATGACAAATTCGACCAAAAACAGAATTTAAACATGCTCCAAAACATCCAAAAAACTCTGAAATGAAACCAAACAAGACTATGCATACATGCTATTCTTTGAACCCAAAACAAAGGCAAACAAGGGACCAAGGGGAGAGGGGTGTCTCTCCCCTATATGAGACTTCAAAACACCTCCCTCATCACTGAAAACTCACTGGTTTTCAGTGGTGAGAAGGCCAAAAATACTGAAGTTAGACAATGCTCTAAAAAGAGACACAAAAGGATCAAAATAAGGCCTAAAAGAGTAAGGCTTAACTCAAATGCAAAAGCGACCTTAATGAATGTTCTTAAGCAAGTAAAAACAAGATTTTTTTATGTTAAACACAAGTCTAAAAACACAAAGCAAAAGGGGTAGAAACTAGTTGCAAGAATGGGGAATATAAAGTGAAGTTCTTACCCTTGAAGATCCTTTGAAGAACAATGGTTGCAGCCACTCTTCAGTGATCAAAACCAGTCCAAAACCAACACAAACAACCTCCTAAGTCTCTCAATCTCGAGCTAAGGTGTAATGGTGTGTGTAAAGGAGCAAAAATGAGGTAAAACTACACTTTTTGGCCTAAAATCACACACACAAGAGGAGAGAGAGGGAGAATATAGAGAGAGAATATATATCACACAGATATATAGATATAAGCTCTGGTTTTTTTCTTCCAAAATGCTAACCTTGAGCCAAGAGGAAGAGTTCTCCTCTTATAGGCAACAAAGACTTAGCAACTAAGCAAGCCAAGGGTTCATCCCTCCATACACGTGTATGGAGGGGAGCAAAACACTTTACAGCTGTGAGAAAATATCTGATAAAGCAAGTGTACAGTGCCCGGCCGGCAAAGAGTACCATTTTAGAAAAACACAGTGCCGGTCGGCACAATAAGGTGCCGATAGAAGCTTCAGCCAGCCGGTGGCTTTTAGCCCCAGCTGGTGGTGTGTAGGGATGCCTCATAAGGCATTCCCTCCCCTCCCAAGGCAAAACAAAAGTGTTTGGTGCAAAACCAAACACAACTGGTCGAGTTCGGAGGTCCTGAGGCAAGGCGCGCGCAGCCGAGAACTCCGGGAACTCCAAACGAACACAAACATGGATAATCACCGAGCGTTCAAGCGGTGACGTCCAAGTCTTGAGGACGGTCAAAAATGGGGTGTCTACACTCATGATAAATTTTATACTAAACCCAAAAAGAAATATTATAAAAAATCACATTCCAAATCTAAATTCAAAAAAGACATTACTTGCTATAATTGCGGTCAAAAAGGACATTATTCAAATAAATGTAAAGAAAAGCAAAAATTAAAGGATAAAGTTAACCAACTTCAAATTGATGATAATTCCAAAAATCAGTTATTTGAAATCTTCCAATTAAATCAATCTGTTAGCGACTCCTCTTCTGATCATCCAAGAACTTCATCGGATTATCATTCACCTAGTGACGATTCTGACCATAATATTAATCTAGGATGTAATGATGTCTGTTGTAAACCAGTTAAACAAATAACTGTTCTTACTAAAAACACCCAAGAAGAATCTGTCCTTATTGAATTAATTAGCAAATTAGATGATCCCAATTTAAAACAAAAATATATTGATAAATTAAAATCTTTATTAATACATTCTGATGATAAACCTAAGATTGATAAACCTATTATCAGTTTATCTAAGACTTTAGAAAGATTTAAAAATAAAACTAAAGAAATTACACTTCAGGATTTACAATCTGAAATCAATCAAATCAAACAAACTATTAATGAATTAAGACAAAAAGATCGAAAATTAGAAGATGAAATTATTACAAAGTTTAGATAATTTCTACAACTCAGTCCATGGATCTCCTAATGAATCTGAACATAATTCTGACCCTGATTCTGATCACACTAATCCTGATAAATTAATATTTGACAATAGATCACAATCCCATACTCCTGACGATAAAAGATTAAATCTAATCAATAAAATCTATATGCAAAAATGGTATTCACGAATTAAGATAGTTGTTAATGATTTTGAATTAAACTTAATTGCTCTAATAGATACTGGTGCTGATTTAAACTGTGTACAAGAAGGTTTGCTCCCTACTAAATACTATGAAAAATGCCATGAGAAATTAACCTCTGCTAATGGTAGTAAAATGCGTATTAAATATAAATTACCTAACGTTCATGTTTGTCAAGATAATGTATGTTTCAAAACCTCATTCGTTTTAGTAAAAAACATTACTGATAAAATCATATTAGGTACTCCATTTATACATTTACTTTATCCATTTACTACATCTGCTGAAAGGATTACCACTCATGTTTTAGGCCAACCTGTTACTTTTAAATTTTTATTTCCGCCTGAAATGTTCGAATTAAAACTGTTAAAAGATTGTTCTATTTCCCATACTATTAATCGCTTAACTAGGCAAATTAATTTTCTTAAAGAAGAAATTAATTATAAAAGAATTGATCAACAATTAACTGATCCTGTTATTATTTCTCAAATTAATGATTTTAAATTAAAACTAGAATCCACTGTCTGCTCCAATTTACCTACTGCATTTTGGCATAGAAAAAAGCATGTTGTTACTTTGCCATATATTAAAAATTTTAATGAAAAACACATCCCTACTAAATCTCGACATATTCAAATGAATTATGAATTACTTGAAATGTATAAGAAAGAAATTAATGAATTATTAAAAAACAGAATCATTAGTCCAAGTAAATCACCATGGTCTTGTCCTGCTTTTTATGTTAATAAAAATGCTGAATTAGAACGGGGTGTCCCTCGCTTAGTTATTAATTATAAACCACTCAATGCTGTTTTAGAATGGATTAGATATCCTATTCCTAATAAAAAAGATTTGATTAAAAGACTTAGTCAAGCTGTTATTTTTAGTAAATTTGATTTAAAAAGTGGGTTTTGGCAAATCCAAATTCACCCTAAAGATCGATATAAAACTGCTTTTAACACACCCTTTGGTCAATATGAATGGAATGTAATGCCATTTGGTTTAAAAAATGCTCCTAGTGAATTTCAAAATATAATGAATGATATTTTTAATCCATTTAGTCATTTTTCTATTGTTTATATTGATGACATCTTAATATTTTCCAAATCCCTTAATGAACATTGGAAACATTTAACTGCATTCTTTTATACAATTAAAAGTCATGGTTTAGTTATCGTAGCTCCTAAAATCAAACTCTTTCAAACTAAAGTTCGATTCTTAGGCTATGATATTCACCATAATACTATTCTGCCAATTAGTAGATCAATTGAGTTTGCATCCAAGTTCCCTGATGAAATCCTTGATAAAACCCAGTTACAAAGGTTTTTAGGTTCCCTTAATTACATTGCTGATTTCTACAAAGACCTTAGGAAGACTTGTCAACCATTGTTTGATAGATTAAAGGATAATCCTCCTCCTTGGTCATCTGTTCATACTTCTATTGTCCAAAACGTCAAACAATATGTTAAGTCTCTCCCTTGTCTTGGTATTCCTACTGAAAATTCATTCAAAATTATTCAAACTGATGCTTCTGATATTGGTTATGGTGGCATTCTTCTCCAAAAAGTCACTCCTCAATCATCTGAACAAATTGTTCGTTATCATTCTGGTGTCTGGAATAAAGCACAATTAAATTATAGTACTATTAAAAAAGAAATTTTATCTACTGTTTTATGTATACAAAAATTTCAAGATGATATTTTAAATCAAAAATTTTTACTCCGTGTTGATTGTAAATCCGCTAAATATGTTTTGGAAAAAGATGTTCAAAATCTTGCTAGTAAACAAATTTTTGCTCGTTGGCAATCTATTTTAAGTATTTTTTATTTTGATATTACCTATATACCTGGTTGTCAAAATTCCCTTCCTGATTTTCTTACTCGGGAATTTTTACAGGGGGGTAAGGGATGAGTGCTACTTCATACATTCCATATTTAAAAACCCAAATTACCTTTTACCAAACCCTACTTAAATAAGTTAATCGCCGTATTAACCGCCTCAAAACCGCCAAACCAACTACTAAAAGAGCCTAATACATCATTCACCAACAGATTCAAGCCCGTCGTATTTTGCGACATGATTATTACAACCATTTACATTATTTCCAGAATTATCTAGATCTCCTTTCTGGTTGTTAATCTCTGCTACTGATCATTGTTTCTTGTTTCAACAGATGTCTCGCCCAAGGCCTCCTTCTAAGGCTTTGGTTCCTTCTAGTCAACCTTTTGTTCCTCCTCCTTTGGAGTTAGTAGGACAATACCCTCAGCCCATTCAAATGATCAACCGTTACCAAATCCTTGGTAATATCCCCAGACCTAATTACTCAACTGCTTTGGCTACTGATCCTTTTACTCCAAGCCAATCAGTCTCAGTTACTCCATTCCCTGCTAACCCAGTCAGGTCATCTCGATCTGATTATACCAAATCACACACTACTAATCTGTTCTATATAGAACCCAGTCACCCTAAAGGCCAAGTAATCCATGAAATTGCTAAATCCCATTTTGGCTCTGGATGCCATTTCATCCTCCCACATCCAGAGAAAACACTCACCTATTACAAAGATATTTTGATCCATCATCAATCAGTCTTGATTAAACCCATTTATGATCGAACCTATGCCAGCAAGGTTCTGTATCATTCCATTTACATCCATAGTATTGTTTCCCAAGCTGAATGGGGTCCTCCTTATCAGCTTCGAGATTTACTTGGTCATTCCATCCAGTATAATTACCATGATTATGTTGATGCCTGGTTCAAGATTTTCCTGTACCAAAATGAAACTTTTAGTCACTCCTGGTTCATCTCTTTTGATCAAAAATTCAAATCCGAGTTTCCTACCTGGTTTCTGAGATGGTGGACTCATTATGGTGCCATTTCAGACATCCTCCCAGGTGATCTCATTGAACTAGTTAACTATTTCTCCTCTGTTTACCCATTCACCACTCATCAGAGATAATTTCCATCTTTGTTAATTTTTATATCCAAATATAAACTCCCATGGATATTTAAATGGCATTATGGAATTGATGGTAACATAATCACCGGTCAACATTCAGTCAAATGGTGGGCTAAGTACAATGTGCCCAGAATTTTTGAAATTGTTCATGAAGAATTCCCCATTGATCAATGTGCTCCAACTCCTTCTATGATCAAAGCCCAGTAGAACCCAACTGCTGCAATCAGCCAAGGAAGCCAGCCCAGTCTTCCTCCAGTCAACCTTGGAAGCCCTTTATCTAGTGGTTCCAAGCCCAAATCATCCAAATCCAAATCAGTTCAACCTGCCCAATCAAAATCCAAGGTGAAGTCCAAAGCTCTTGCAATTCCGGACCAGCCCAAGGAACATTCACGGCCCAAATCAAAATCCAAAGCTAAGGCTAAGCCCATTTCACCTCCTGCTCAGCCCAAAGCTAAATCCAAGGTCAAGCCCAAGATGTCCAGAGATGAATTGCTCCAGTTAGCCCGTCAATTAACAGATCAAGCTAAAGAAGCTCAATCAACCAGTTCAGAACATTCAGAAGACAGTTCAGACCAGTCACAATCTTCTGAAGGATCAACTACTCAACCCATCTCATATGGCAGATCCGAGTTCCAAGATGCTCAGGACCCATATGCCTGATCAACATAGGATTCCCTATAAATATAAATTAGCTTCAATCAATACTCTTTTGAGAAAAGCTGCTAATTTGTATCTATATTGAGTCCTATATTCACATGATGAATAGTAAAAGTTACTGTTCACTTTTACTATTCACCGTCACTATTCACCCAATCAACTTTTGTTAAAGCTGCATATTCATGCAATCACTCCACCGAAAGCAACCGACAGCATTTGCTTTGCCTTACACACTGCCAGCTGCTTTCATCAATCAAAGAAGTCACATGATTACTGTATTCAAAGAAGTCACAGGATTACAGTATTTTCCTTTTCTATATATTGTAATGTCTTCATTCAGAAAGTTTCAAGTTTTTCATTCTTCAGTCTTTACGAAAAAATAGAGAGCTCTGAGTGTCAATTACTTCTTCCCGTTTGTAACCCAATTAAGATCCTTGCAGTTGCTACACTTGTAATTGTAAGTTATTTTCTGTATTTTAAAATTATGAAGTTTTAATATTTAAATATGTTAATTATGTGCATTCCAAATCTGTTGTTCAATTTTAGTCATATTTGATTTCATAATCCATGTTCTTCATTCTACTTGCTGCTTCCGCGGTTTGGTATCTATATATATATATATATATGTATCTATAATAAGTTTTCAAAAAATCTGATCGGTCGTGGTTTGGGGAATTTTCCTTGATGCTTCTAATAGTTGACTGATTATTTCATGAATATTTGTTGAAACTGCAAGTTTTGATTAACATGATCTTGGTCGATTTGAAGGTTTTTTCCAAAATTGATTACAAAAATTACGTTTGGTTTCCGAGAAAATGGAGGCATCGGACTTGATTTTGCAATCATATTGATTTTGTTTTTTGTCTGGTTTTATTGCATCGAGGGAGTGCTATTGGTCCACTTTTATCAAGCAATTGCCCTCGTACTGTTATCTACAATTTGGATTGTGATTTTGTTTATTTTTGTTTTATTTTGTTGTTAATGATGTGATGTTTGATGCTGTTTGATGATAATATTGTAATGTTTGATATTGTTTTGATGATGATTTTGATATTGTTTTGATGATGATGTTGTGATGTTTGATATTGTTTTGATGATGATGATGTTGTTTTGATGGTGTTGTGATATTTGATGTTGTGATGTTGTGTTGTTGATGATGTGATGACGTTTGATGATGATGATGTTGTGATGTTTGATGTTGTTTTGATGATGATGTTTGTGATGTTTGATATTGTTTTGATAATGATGTTTGATATTGATGATGATGTTGTGATGTTTGATGTTGTTTTGATGATGATGTTTGATGTTGTTTTGATAATGATGTTGTGATGTTTGATGTTTTGATGATGATGATGTTATTTTGACGATGATGATGTTTGATGTTTAATGGTCATTAACATTGGAATAGGACCTAACGGTTCATAAGAAAATTCATAGGACCAAATGGGTTACAAGATACAAATTTGGGATTTATTAGTGCATCTCCCAAAAAACAAATAGATGCTTCATTTGGGAAGAAAGATTGGGGCTATTTTAGCCACAAAAAGACAAAATATGTTTTTTAGTTCAGTAAGACAAAACATTACATCCAACTCATAATCATTACATTTTTTCTCTTAAAAAAAGTCAAAAAGTCCTTCCCAAACGAGGTTTTTTAGTCCTAGGCTAAAATAGCCAAAAAGTCAAAAAGCCAACCCACTTTCCAAACGAATCAAAAGAGAGAAAAGACAACTAGATAAAGGAACAAATCGAGAGAAAATTTGAAAAAATGAAAATAGTGTAAATTTGAACAGATAAAAAATAGATTATAAAAATTCATTAGATAAAACAAATTCAACAAATACGTTAAAAAAAATTGAACAAATAAAAAATAATTTGAACAGATAGATATAAGTTTAAAGAAATAGTTAACAAAAGGGAATTTTTTTTAAGGTCCCTATTAGTAAGATTTTATAGGATAAAGAACATGTAATATTTTGATGGTGGTTGAGGTCTCTCAAAATTTTTCTAGAGAAATTTTGATCTAGAGAAATTTTGATTTAGATAAATTTTGATTCAAAGAAATTTTCTCTGGTTTGCTCAATTTTTCTGATTTTCTCTGTGTTTTGAAATTTTTGGGGAAAATCGGTCTAGGGTCCCTCTCCCACTTTTTGTAATGGAAGAGATCCACAAAATTATTTTTTGATGTCTAAGGTCCTAAACATATATCAGTCAAATTTCAGTCAAACACACCGCCATTCTTACCCACAACACCTTCTCCTCCGACTCCTTCTTGCGCTCCGCCACCTTCGCAGACCTCCGCGCCGCCCAGATCTACGACCCAGCCTGCCTCTTCTTCTCCAATGGCGCACTCTAGCAACCTCCCTTGCGACAGAGACGGCATTTGCATGATCTGCAAGAAGAAGTCGGCGGAGGACTTGAGAAATTCATCTTCAAATTCATCTTCTTCGGTCTAAAACAATCCTTCGGTAGACTCAATGCCCTTCATAGAGACCAAGGAACGAAGCTTCTACGATACTAGTGGGGATCATGATCAGATGTTGACTCCAAAATGAATAAATAAAGGTTTTGAAGAGGGAGAGAGTACTGAAACAGGGTACTCCATGGATGACATATGGGAAGATATTGCTCTGTCTGAAAGCGACAGGATGAAAACAGTTTGTGAAACGATCATGGCTTCTCCAATTTGGAACTACTGTCCTCCTCCTCCTGACATGCTTTGGATTATGGAAGAAAATGAGGAGAGTAAGCTGTTTCCTGCCATAACCGATCTATTTTTTGCATGTTATGATCAAGAGAGCTCGAATTTAATCGGCAAATTATATACTGTTTTTGGCAAATTTTTTTACTTGTCATTCATATATATTCCACTTTCTTAGTCGTGAGATTCTCGGATTCAAATTTCATATCTATCCTAATTGTAGTATTAATTGATGAATTGCAGGTTCACCCAATTCGAAGAACTTGGTTACAAATTCTGCAAGTTCATCATCATTGGTCTCGTCTCAAAGCATCACGTCCATGCCCATGGCAGCTTTATCCATTATTTTTCTTTCTTATTTTTTTTGGAGGAGTATGTGATAATTACTGAAATTAACAATTTTTTTAGAAAGATTTGTCTGGGAATTTCTCTGGGTTGTGAAGTCCAGAGAAATTCTTTGGATTGAGAGAATTTTTCTGGAAATATTTGTTTGGAAATTTTCTCTGGGTTGTGGAGTCCAGAGAAATTCTCTGGGTGATATGTAATACACACATATATTTAGTAGTCAGTTGTTGAATATTCTTCATAAATAATTTTCATATGTTATATAGGTATCTGGTAGAATAAGTAATCAATGCTTAAATACTAATCTGAAACATTTGATGGTTTGGGTAAAAGGGAAAGGGATACATCCAAAATTTTAGTTGACATCTTTATACCTGTAATGTATGCTTGAAATTTCCAACAAAGCAAAAATATAAATGTAAAATAAACTAAAATATAAATAAGTTGTTTATGCCTTTTATAAGGTGAACCTTGTTTTTCCAACACTTGCATTATGTTGTCTGTCATGTGCAGTTGGTTAGACGACTGCAAGGCCAGGAGGAAAATGCTACTGGAGAAGAGGTAGCACCTACACCAAAGAAAATTTTTCAGCTTTTGAATCAGGTAACTAACTTTCTTCTTGAAAGGGGCTTGCATGGGGCTTTGCCATGTGAGGGGTATTAATAAGAACATGCTATACTCTTCAGATCACAATATTCAAGCACATGTTGATTCTTTTCCACAATTATTATTATTATTATTATTATTATTATTATTATTATTATTATTATTATTATTATTATTATTATTATTATTATTCAGTTTGCTTTTTTTTTTTAAAAAAAAAAATTATGAACCCTTTAATGCTTTTGAGTCCAGAGAAATTCTCTGGTTAAGAGAATATCTAGAAATGTTTGTCTGAAAATTTTTCTGGGTTTGGGGAGTCCAGAGAAATTTTGAATTTTCCAGAGAAATTTGAATGTTTAAAGTCTTAAACTCAGAGATGTTCATGAACTTTGAAATGGCTCTAATATTTCTTGGTTTCTACAGGAAACTAGAACCTAAATTAAGAAGCTTGCTTTGCTAGAAGGCATCTAAAGTGACTCGTCGGAAGGTAATGTTTGATAAATTTGTTATGATCTTACAGCAAATTCCAGAAAGTCTGATGTGGAGACAAGAAGTGCTTTTACAGAATTATACTTCTCTGGTGAATTGCTTATTCTCATTGAGGATTTTCTTCTACAAAGAAGAGTTCTGGTTTGTAGTAATGTATCTTCGGAGTCATTGTCCAAAAGTGGTTCAATTGTCAACATCTTTCTGAATGAAGAAGAAATGACCAGAGAAATTCAAAATTTCTCTGGACTCAGCCAATACATTAGAGAAATGTTGAGAAATTCTAGGAAGAATTGAGCCAGAGAAATTTTGAGAATAATACACTATCATAGTCTCTGCTATTTGTGTAACAATGTATGCTTCAAGTAATGCTCTTATCTGATCTTTCATTGCAACTCTATTAATCAATGAAACACCTATTTCACGCTTTTTAATTCTTAAATCAGTTTTGATCGACCATTTTTATACTGGTTTTGTTTTTTATCCATTTTTAAATCAGTTGGCTCGATTGGCTCAACTTATCCATTTTTATACTGGTTTTGTTTTTTATCCCCCTAAAATGGCCGTGTATCTTTTATATGGATTGGGTGATTTCGGAAGAAAAGAATATTGGATTGCTAAAAATGAGAGAAATTAGGGGAAATGAGAAGAAAAATAGAGAAACTCATCCAGAGAAATTTGGTCCAGAGAAATTTCTCTGGGCCATAATTTCTCTAATCAATTTTCTCTGGATTGAAATTTCTTTGAACCAAATTTCTCTGGGTCAGAATTTCTCTGGACCAATTTTCTCTGGACTAAAATTTCTCTGGATCAAGGTTGAGGGACCTTAGACATTATGAAAATATTGTTGATGGACCTTAGACATTATGAAAATATTTGGTGTCCTTTATGCTATAAAATCATAATACCAAGGACCTGAAAAAAAATACCCCAAATTTTTGTGGGTTGATATTTCTCTGATTTACTCATAAATTTTTTTATGTTTTGACCAATTTTCTGTGTTTTGGCCAAATCAAAAAATAAAATAAAATAATAATTTGAAACCCAAAGAAAATTGAACTACTCTATTGATATACGTAAACTAGTGTTGTTACCTAAGCATCATTGCCACAATAATGGCCATATGTTATCATCAATTCAAACCTTAACCTTAAGATGCAAGAATCTCTTTTCTGTCTCTCCTTCTTCTTCAACACTTCTTACTGAACCCGAGCCTATATTCACCTCCACAAGTCTTTTGCACCCACAACTATTGCTAACCTCGGTCCTAGTTTTGACTTCTTAAGCTACGCTATCGATGGAATTGGCAACGTTATCACCCTCCAAGTCGACTACACGTCTACATGGACCATATCTCCATATCCTACATCGATGGCGGCGTCGATTCCTCTGACAAACTCACCAAAGACCTCATTCTCAATTGCGCCAATATTGCTGCAATTGCCGTTCTCAAGATGCTCAACGTCCAATCGGTTGACCTCTCCCTCTCCCTTTACGAAGGCTTGCCTTTGGGGGCAATGGAAAATGACATAGCAGTGGAGATAAGAACATAACAGAGGAAAAGCGAAATGTTTGGTGTGAAAAGATAGAAGAGAGAGAATGAGAGAGTGGGTGTTATATATGGGTATAGGTGAAGGTCCTTAGGCTACAAAAAAATTATTGTGGACTTCACCAATTACTAAAAGTTAGAGAGGGATGTTAGATCAATTTTTTCTAAAAAAAATCAACAGATAAATTAAGGGGTAAAATTAAAAATAAAATATCTTCTAAAAAAAACTATTTCATAAAAACTATATCTCTCACTAATAAAAAATACCTATTTAATATCTTATAGGATTGTATTTATCACCAATTTTATTTTATCTAAGTAAAATATCGTGACATTATTATCTTATTTCCATTTTTAAAATTAGTCAAGATATTTTCGATTGAGAGAATCTAGAGATTCTCCCTTTAAAAAACGCATCGCGGTGGAGGCAAGCACGTTTTACAACCGAATCACTCATTTAAAGCCTCTTGCGCGCGTTTTCTAACTCCCCCCATTTTCCCGGAAACCTCTTTCTCTCTCTCTCTCTCTCTCTCTCTCTCTCCTCTTCTCCAACTTCCAATCCAATTCTCAAAGTCTATCTCCATCCACATCAAACTTCCAATCTTAATATATATTCACATAAATTTAAATCTATAAAATTTCGATTGTGAATCAAAAACCTTCAATTTTTCATGATATTTCTTTCTATACCTGTAACTTCCAACTTTCCATCTTTCTCTCTCTTAATCCAAACCTAAAATCACTCTGAATCTTCTCTTCCTCACACTTGCAAGAATTTACTCTCCCACTCATGATTCCATGAAGAATCAGATCTCCATAGCTTTGTTCGCCATCAATGTCGGAGCCAGAACAACCCTCCAATCCCACGGCGGGGACGCCTGAACGCAAGGAATCGCCAGGGACGCCGGCAAGGTTGAAGCTGAGGAAAATTCCTCCAATTCCGGTTCGCAGAAGCAATAGCGAAATGCCAGATGGTAGCGACGACGATGACGATGAATCGGAATACAAAGAAGAAGAGTCTATAATCCATGCTTCGTCTCTCGGTCTCAATCACATTCGGACCTGTTCGGTTTCGCAGCCTTCGCCTCTTCGATTTTTGTCTCCAGTTGGGACTCCTTCAAATCTCGGTGATGATACAAAGAAGGGCAAAGATGGAGCCTATCGTCGCCTCAAATTGTCCATTCCTAATCAGAATGCTACGTCCATGGAACAAGGTCATTTTAATCTCGGTTTCTCATCTCTAATTATACATCTTCCTGTATGCAAGGCATGTATATGTGCAGGGATTGGTACAGAGATATTTTTCCTTTTGAAATGTTAATATTTATATATATTGGTTTTTATTATTGTTTATTTATTGATTTTTTGTTTTATTTTTTTGTGTTGGATGACTGGTATCAAAATTCACTATTTGGTCTATTTGGGAAGAAGCAATCCTCTGAATTTGCTATGCATAATAATTTCATTTGCTTTATGCTGCAAGCCTGCAATTGCTTCATTTTTTGTATATATTATATATATATATTTTTAAATTAAGAGCTCTTATTACATGATAGTGCACCGTAGTAGTTAAAGTTTGAATTCTATTGCTTATCTTGATGGAACCAAGAACTAAGTTTGAATGTTCCCCCCCCCCCCCAAAAAAAAAAAAATTCTTGGTTGGGTTTTGGTAATTTTGTGTAAATATGTAGAAAAGCTTCATGTGTCGGTGGAGGACAATCTTTTGATGGTGTATAATAATCATTTGTAGGAAAAAAGTTCCTATGGAGTCAATCCAAATCCTTAAGAACACTGCCATCACTCAATATGGGGTTGGAGGTAATTCAATTGTCACTAAATAGTGTTTTTTTTCTTTCTTCTTCTTCTTCTTCTTCTTCTTATTTAATTTGTTAATTATTTTTTTTACAAGTTAGTTGCGAAATTAGGTAGTTCAGATTAATGGTGTTGTGCTTATTGTAGGGTCATCATGCAGCTTTTGCCAAAGAAATCCAATCTCCACGACTTCGGGCTATACTCCGTGTGACAAGCGGATGTCAAAAGAGAACCCCAGATATCAAGAGTTTCTCCCACGAACTCAATTCCAAAGGAGTGCGACCATTTCCATTCTGGAAGCCTCGTGCATTTGGGCATATGGGGGTACCCACCCTTCTCTTTAGTTCTTGTCTTTGTTGTAGTCCAATTAACTTCTATTGACCTTCCACTTTCTTTATAATTTTTTTTTTATTGATAAATTGCTTGCTGATATATCAGTAGATCCACTCGTTTCTGATATATATATGTAATTTTTTTCCCCAGGAGATTATGGTGATGATCAGGGCAAAATTTGACAGATTAAAGGAAGAGGTTAACTCTGACTTAGGTATCTTTGCGGGAGATTTGGTGGGTATACTTGAAAAAACTTCAGACTCACACCCTGAATGGAAAGAGGCATTGGAGGATTTGTTAATTACAGCCAGGCTTTGTTCAAAAATGTCATCAAGTGAATTTTGGTTGAAGTGTGAAGCCATTGTTCAGAATCTGGATGACCGGCGTCAAGAGTTACAAATGGGCACACTCAAACAAGTTTATACACGCCTTTTGTTTATCCTCACTCGGTGCACTCGGCTTGTGCAATTCCAAAAAGAGAGTGGTTATGAAGAAGATCACATTCTGGGACTGCACCAATTTAGTGACCTTGGAGTCTATCCAGAACAAATGTTTGGGCCTTCGCACCAGTTCTTCACTAACTCAATGGAGGGCAAGGAGTTGAGAGAAAGGCAGACCAAGAAAGCCTATGGCCAGGACCAGAAACAAGATCAAATAAATCAGAACTTTGGTACTGGAGGTGACACTGGGGAGGTTAGCACTGCCAAAAGTGTTGCTTCATCTGCCAGTAGCTATAAGATGTCATCTTGGAAGAAACTTCCATCTGCAGCTGAAAAGAATCGGAAAGGCCCAGGATCTATTGACACCCCATCTATGGACTTGCATGTTAAGGATGAAACAGCTGGTGTTGATGATTATTGTGAAAATATGGATACCCCTTTGTATGCTCATGAAAATTCAGAGACATCATTGAAAGTACGAAAAGTTACCTTAGGATTTTGGGGTGATCAACACAATATAACCTACGATAATTCGTTGATCTGTCGAATATGTGAGGTTGAAATACCAACCGTACATGTAGAGGAGCATTCTATAATTTGTACAATAGCTGATAGATGTGACTTAAAAGGTTTAACTGTAAATGAACGACTTGAAAGAGTTGCAGAAGCTCTTGAAAGGATACTGGAATCATGGACACCAAAGAGCTCAGATGGTGCAGTAGGAAGTCCAAAGGTTGCAAGCGTGTCAAAGTCAAATATGCAGGAAGACTTAGCCGAGTTGTCACCCAAGCGAAACAACTTGTCTGGTCACTGCTCTAAAGAAATGCTTGATTGTGTTCCCATAGCTCATAATGCAATTGTTATGGATGATCTGAGCATTTTGCCCAACATGTCATGTGAACCACTTGCCTTTTTAACACCTGATCCAAGTAAGAAAGCCTTTTCAGCAGGAAACTTAACTCCACGATCACCATTATTAACCCCACGAACAAGCCAGATTGAATTGCTATTGAGTGGACGGAGAGCAATAGCAGAACATGAAAATTATCAGCAGGTATGTATTGTGTTAAATTATTTGTCTTGAGTCATTTTAAACAGATGTTGCTGTAATTTTTCCAAGGATACGTCTGTTGGTACTGATTAATTTTGATCTCTGATATATTCTTTTCTAATTGTTATATACTTGATTGAACATCCAACTTTGATTGTTGTCAATACATGTTTCTTTCATTTTGCAACCATAGTAGGTTGCTAGCTTTTTAATAATCAATTTCATGCATAGTCTCATTGGAATATTTTTTTTTTTCTTCATGCTTTGCATTATCTAAACCTTTCAATTTTATAAAAGATGAGTGCCTGGTATTGTAAAAAGCTTCCAACAAAAATAATAACCAAGTAAAACCTATCAAAAACAAATTTCCAATTGATAAGATTTGCCTTCCATGCTATGAAAGCTATGAAATTAGATGAATATGCTATATGGAAAGCCTGGATTAGAAGGTGTTTGTTATAAGTAATTCCTTCAATTTCTAGATTGGACTAGAAATGTTGGAGAATGGATTTTAGCATACCTGTTTCTGTACCCAAAGTGGAGTTATGTCTTTATTCATGCAAGTCATTTTGCCAATCCACTGACTTAATCTACTACTGATAACCCACATATATGGGAATCTCTCTTAATCTAGTACTGATAACGGCATACATGGAATTATTTCCACTGAGTAGATTTTCTTTTATTTTTATAGCAACTATTTGTTGTTACCTTGTAAATATCTCATGGGTGCATTGCGAAAATTAAACTAACCATTTGATATTATGGCTGCAATTACACTCTCCTCCCCATAGATTTTCATAGAGTCTGACAAACCAGTCCTTCGTAACTCAGCCCTCAAAATGCTAGAATCAGGAATGTTGTTGCTATTTTTTCCAATAGGGATATATCAAGAATGTTCTACTCCTGCATTACAGAGATGCCATTTTTTTCTTCTTTTTTATTAATAAATAAATAAATGTTATCCTAAAAACTGTTGTGAAAGAAATGCAAATGTGTCATTGTATATTTTTCAAACAGCATGTGGTACATTTATTGTTTTACCCGTGTCTCGATCCTTCAAGAGAGAAATACGGATTTATCAAAGGTGTGATAAATAACACTAATTCTAATAATGTTATTTTCTACTTGAAACTTCTATCTGATGGATGTATACGTACCATTATTGATTGCGCATGAAATTTTGAATCTTCAACTATGATATGATTGAATGCAGACATATTTACTTGAACTGAATGAATATTTTGCCTACCCTATAGATTTTTACATGATGTGGATGCTTGATATGTTCCTTTTGAATTGTCCTCATCTCTAGTGCCCTAAATGCATCAATTAGTCTCCACTCTGACTTGCTCGTTAGATTTCGATCATCTTTTGAGTTACATGTATCGGAACTGAAAATTTTCTCTGCCAATTTTAAAGGATATTCAATAACAATTCATTCTACCTTTGGTCTGTTCTTTTTGCTTTTTCAGATGCTATGAACATTTCCTGCACAGTTTGTTTGATAATTTGTTTTGCTCATAAGTTGGAATTTTTTCTTTCTGTAAGTTGAGTTGCTAAATGTACCATGGAATGGCAGATAAACAAGCTAGCGGATATTGCTCGATCTGTAGCCACTGTGAACAATAATGACTACAGTGCCTTGGAGTATTTGCTTGACCATCTAGAAGACCTAAAATACGCCATCCAAGACAGGAAAATGGATGGCCTTGTTGTTGAAACCTTTGGAAGACATATAGAGAAACTATTGCAGTGAGTTTAGTAAATTCAAATGCTTCTTGTGTTTTGTACAGAATATGAAAATTATTGCTAATTACTGCTAGATATAATTTTGGTTACCCCCCACAGTGTTGGTTTATTACTTAACATCCAATTACTTCATTTCTGAATTTCATCTAAATGTTCCAAACTTTACAGGGAAAAATATGTACATCTTTGTGGGCAGATAGAAGATGATAAAATAGAATCATCAAATACCATAGCTGATGAAGACTATGTGGAAGATGATACAATTTGTAGTTTGCGTGCAAGCCCTGCCAATCCATCTAAGGATCGAACATCCATAGAAGATTTTGAAATAATAAAACCAATCAGCAGAGGTGCATTTGGACGAGTTTTCCTGGCCAGGAAAAGGGCAACTGGAGACTTATTTGCTATAAAGGTAAAAACCCATACTCTCCTGGAATGGATGGATCATTAGGAATATTAAATCATTCATCCTTGTAATGGATTTGTATTTATACTGTGAAAACAAAGTGGTTTTAGTGGTTTCCTTCTAGTTTTGAGAGAAATTTATTTGTTTCATCCCTCAATCAGTTCTTACTGTTGGAGGATTGACCGGAGCATTGAAAATAGTCAGTTTGAGTTATGGGGAGGAGAGTTTGTCTTGTTATCAGTCTTAGCTATTATATGCAATGTGTGTATGGCATATTATTATTATTATTTGTTTACAGCTATATTCGATTTTTTCCTGGAAATAACTCATTCCTTATTGAAATTTCTGCAGGTTTTAAAAAAGGCTGATATGATTTGTAAAAACGCAGTGGAAAGCATATTGGCTGAGCGTGATATCTTGATATCTGTTCGCAATCCTTTTGTGGTGAGCAGCCCCCATAATTTTTCATTCAATGAATTAAAACACTGTATGTGGAGTTATTTCTGATCTTTGTACTTTGATGATGAACAGGTCCGATTTTTCTACTCTTTCACTTGTAGGGAAAATCTTTATTTGGTAATGGAGTACTTAAATGGAGGGGATCTTTACTCTTTACTGAGAAATCTAGGATGCTTAGATGAAGACATGGCACGTGTATATATTGCAGAACTTGTAAGGAATTTTGTTGTGACCTTAGTTTAACTTAGATATGCTATGCCTACTATCTTTCTTTTTAGTTTCCCTTTCTGTCACTCTACAAGTATCTTGAATAACTGTATGTATAGTTTGATCTATTATTTGCAGGTTCTTGCACTGGAGTATTTGCATTCGTTAAGCGTCATTCATAGAGACTTGAAGCCTGACAACTTGTTGATCGGTCCAGATGGTCACATCAAGGTCAATATTTTTTTAGTTCTATTTTTACGGTTTACCTAACCCAGTCATTTCTGTGTGTATGGGAGAGAATATTTGCAGTATATAGTTTGTTGGCATACACCATCAAATATCATTAACTTATACTGTATCTGAGAAGCTTCATAGGCGATACAGCTTCACTCACTGTAGGAGAAGATAATAGAGTGATTTGGAGAAAAATATCTCTCCTCAGATCCAAAGAATCCCTGAACTTGTGAAACTTCTATTATCCTCTCTTCTTTTCCTTTTTTCTTTTCTCAATCTTAAATAAGGAACCAAATCATGTGGTAGTTACTCAATCTGATATTTCAAGTTCAACTGAAGAGATAATCCTTCTTAAGAAGCAGCAATATTTTTTTTTGGAGAAGTTTGTGTGTTTTTTTTTTTTGTTCACATGATTTTTTTTTTTTTTTTTGTATTAATTTCAACCCAGAGTATGTGATGGTGCTTTTTTATTTTTCTTTTATTTTGGTTGTTAAAATAGATAATGCTCTCAACATGTTTGACAATATGAGCAATCCTGATGGGATTTACATTTGTTTCACAAAATACAGGGGAGGGTTTCTTTTTCAGTAGGAGCTTTCTTAGTTATTTTTTCACCCGTCTTGTTGACATTATTTCATTTATTAACTTTAACTCAGAGTACATGATTGTTTGGTTGAAAGAAATAAGGATCTCTTTGCATGTTTGACAACATGAGCAGGCTCTGATAGAGTTTTGATGAAGACAAGGGCCAAAGATTGTGTTTCTCAACTATGTTACCTGGACTTGGGTATGAGTATCGGATATGGGTGCGTGTCCAAGTGTCAGACCTTCATAAACTTAGATCTTAGGATGTTAGAATATGTATCCAAAATAGGATACGGGTATGGGGACTCGTTATGGACACTTATATATTACTCCTTATACAATATTCTTAGATAAGATGTTATAAATTATGTAAAAATGTACTTGAATTTAAATAGGACTTAGGGAAAGTATGGAATTTTATCTATCATCCATGTTAGAGGTTATAAATGTTTATTTTCTAGAAAATATGAGTTTCTTATCCTTCAAAAATTGTAAAAAGTTAGGATCTAAGTGTCTAAATTGGGTATGTGTGTTAGACACATATTCCACACCCTCACCATTATCATATCCGGTGTACTTTGGAGGAAATAAAAGAGTCCATGTAACATAGTTTCTCAGTACACATGATATGGGAGAGGCCATCTTCTTCACTTTGTTTCTTTTCTTTTCTTTTTTCAGAAATGAATGCTAATGTCTCGTATACTTTGTATATTTTGATACTGGTTACTGGGGAGAAGGCCTAGAGAACTTTCTGTACATAGGGGCTTACATAGAGCCTACTCTTTCTTTAGTGGGTCTTTCCATGGACCACTTGTATGGTTAGTTTGATGAATTTTTATATGCTATCGAGTGAATATGAGAAGAAGAAACTATAATTTATAGAGTTTGTTATGCCTTAAATTGCTGTTGAACTTTCACCCTTTGTAGGTGTAGTAAATGCTGAAATGAATCAATCATAATGTCAATCTGTCATGCACCTCAGCTGGGAGTTTTACCCTTCCTCTATGACTCCATAGTGCTCTAGTATGTAGTGCAATATTAAGCGATTTCTGAAATGGCTTTGAAATGGTCCTTCATATTTAGTTTTTATCAACTAGAATTTATCAGGAGGGTTTTGAGTCAACTCCTTATAGACCTTGTGCTTGCTTGAGCTGAAGTGTAAGGACGGTGAGCCTGGTTATGGTGAGCCAGGTTCTTTTTTGATGTCCACTCTGCAAATAATTGTGCACATCAAGTTTTAACTTTTGGGCTACCAATATCAAATTAAACTTAAATCTTGCTCCCTCTTGCTGACCCAGTTTTTAGGCTTCATTGTTCAGTTCTACTGTATTTTTGTGTGCTACCATGGTAATTGATATATTACTTGTCACTTCTCACAATTCTAATCCCTTCCGTTACAGTTGACAGATTTTGGGCTCTCCAAGGTAGGTCTCATCAGCAGCACAGATGACTTTTCTGGTCCACCAGTCAGCAGTACTACTCTTCTTGGGGATGACGAACCAAAAACTGCGGCACAATCATCAACAAAAAGAGAACAGCGCCAAAAGCAATCAGTTGTTGGCACCCCAGACTATTTGGCACCTGAGATACTTCTTGGCATGGGACATGGTTCGATATTTATTTATTGATGACTGGTATTACATGCACTGTGAGGTAGTATCCTTTTTAGTTCCCATTTTTTTACCTTTGCATGCTATTCTTCTTGTAGGTGTGACAGCAGATTGGTGGTCTGTGGGTGTTATTCTATATGAGCTAGTTGTAGGAATTCCTCCTTTTAATGCAGAACATCCTCAGGTAGGACATCCGGACTTGACAGTGCCCAAACTCTTGCCTGTGAACACTCTCATGAGAATTTTACTTTTTCCTAACCCTTTGCTTTCTGCATCAAAATATTGTGAACAAGATGTGGCAATGTGGAGACATTTTTGCTTTAGTAATTGTCAATTCATATAACTAAATTCCATTAATTTATTTCATTCTGAGATTTTCTTAATGGATTGCGCCCCCAAAACAGTTATCCAACAAACAACATCATTGTTAGGCATTTTTGTGTATTTTTTGCCAACTTTGGTGACCTGACAATTGGGTACATCCCAGCTGTTTGAGTTAAAAATGAGGTGAACGATGTGGTATTTCATCTCTATATTCTTATCTTGGTTGTACTACTACTTGCATAAGTTGCTTGAAGAATTAGATATCTATTAGAAGTTGAGGCCTTTAAAATTTTCTTTTCCCCCCTTTGAGTCACTTTGCCTCTTAGTTTTTATTTTTCCTCAGGTAGTTTTTGTAATATTTTGCAATATGATTTGTTTTAGTCACTAATCCACTAAAATTAGTTAAGGACTCATACCTGATGCTATTGTTTGAATATTCAATACCCTTTGGCACCAACTTGAAAAGATGGGAAGCTAGTTCATTAATTTACACTCACAACATGTGAAAATAGTGGAGCACATAAAACATAATAGGGAAGATCATGTTTCTAAGCTATTGATTAGAGCTAGCAGCATCTATTATAGGATAAGAAGCACGGACACTTCAAAGAAGCAGATGTGTCCCTGTTGGACACTGACACTTCTCGGACACTCTCGAACACATGTCCGATACTCTTTTTTCGGTGTCCTTTATTCAAAATAAAAATCTTAATTTCGAACATGTGTATGACATTCATTTTGCGATGTTGTCTGTCACTTCTTGGCCAAGTCTGTCACTAAAATTTAAACATAAGAGCAACACTTCTTGAACATTTTATCACATGTGATTTTCAGAGTTTGAGAATATAAATATCTTATATTCTTAAAAAATGTAACTATCATGATAATCCTATAGAAGTTTGACATAAAATTAAATGAAAAATGTATAAGATGCATAAATGTATTAGTAGATGACTCAGGAGGGGATGACAAATATCACAATTATAAATGCTTGTTATAGTCTAATAATTCATGGAAGAGAATTAGATACAAGATTTAATTAGTATAAAGTAATATTTTAATTTTGTATAGATTATATGAACATGTATAACTATAATATAATATATTCCCAGACAATATAATATCAGGAGACGTGTTTGAACTATGTCCATGTCCTACTTTTTTGGAATTTTCCATGTCGACGTGTCCGTGTTGTGTCTTATCCGTGTCCTGTGTCCATGCATATGCTTCATATTTGTAAAATCAAGAAACCTATTTTATCTATTTGACACATTTGCAATTTGCAATTTTCAATTTTTGGGAATTCCTTTGAGCTTTTGTTGCTACCAGAAGGAAATTAAGTCTTTGCCAAGTTTGAAAACAATGGCCCCTTTTGTGATATGCACATGGTGGACTCTTTACCATGTACACTAAACTGAAGAAATGTCGAGTATGTTTGTTATGTACAAATGAAATAAGCAATACAAGCTGTTGTTGTGTGTCTTTTCACACAATACTTGTAACTGATTGTTATCCCCTGATATTTTCTCTTTCTTTGTGTTTGAAAATCTTCTTTTTGGAATGCATTTATGAATTCATCATCAGAAAGGATCAAGTTTGTCTCAAAGCTGTACTGAGTTTATCACCCGATGTTCTTTTAATACCAATTTATTGTGTTAAAGCTATTCTTGTTCCATTTCTAACTTCCAGCAGCACGTAATGGGTCTGTGTGAAGTTATCATGATGTGGGATGTGAACTGTAGCAAGCTAAAATAGTAGAGCCCATAGCAGTACCTTTTGTTTTGTTTGTTTGTATTTTTTTGGATATCTTCTTAATTATCCTGCCAACTACAGTTTTTCTTATGCTTGTATTAGTTCTTGGTCATCGCTCAAACCTGTTGGAAAGAACAACAATGAATAATATGCATACATAAATGTTCGTATATATATTTATTTTGATGTCCGACTACTTGAATGAAAATTGTTGAGCCTGATACCGGTATAAGTTTTTGGTTGTCTAATTTTGTTGACAATGGCATACAGGTTAAATATCTTTACTGATGGGTCATGTTTTGTTGCAGCAAATTTTTGATAACATCATTAACAGAGACATACCCTGGCCCAAAATACCAGATGAAATGAGCTACGAAGCATATGACTTAATTGACAAGTAAGTTTGCAAGAAAATTATGGATGGTTTCTGGATATTGTTATGATATATATGCAATTTTCAGTAATCAGTGACCTATTTATGCAAGTTCTCTTGTTTGACCAGACTTCGGGAAAGAATTGCAAGTGACATTCTCATAGGTAGAAATGGCCTTGAATTGGCTAGTTTCCAGTTTAACACATAAGGGTTTGTTTTAAATGAAGTTTTGTTGTCAATACCTGTCATGACTTGTGAGGATAGATTTAGAAAAGCATTGTTCTGAACTTAGTTTGAGTGAAGTTTTATGCAACTGTCTCCATGTAGTTTGGAAAGGTCATGGTGAAGTTGTTGGCATTGACCTTATAAAGCACAAATAAATAATTAAATAAATAAAGAAAAATGGAGAAAACCAGGACATCTTGGAGTGAGATTGATAACAAAACGAAAATATGAAATAATTGTACTTGGAACTTGCAGTAAATCATACAATCTGCTTTCCCTGACCTATGTTCATTAGAGAAGCCCCATAGGGTGGTCATATTTGCTCTTTTACGTGTTCAATGTGCCATACTGTGGTCCACCTCTGCACCGGCCTGCAAACCCCCAGGTTCCAATCATGTTTTGAGTTCAGCCATTTTTTTAACTTTGAAGTATACAAAGAGTTCTGTACAGATTGATAACTAAAGGCATTTGCAATTCATATACCATCTTGAATTTTTAATAAATATAAATATATGAAATAATTAAACTTAGAACTCTTTTATCCAAGTTCATATTTCCATATTCTTTGAAGTTCTTAATGTTTCTGCTTGTCTAAAGCTTTTCTACCACAATGGTTAAGTGTTGGCTTGACGTCTGTAGGGGAAGGGTGGTTTTTGGGATTCGATTTCTATCTTTGCCAGAAATTAAAGGAGAAATTAGTCCCAGCTTTGGTATATTACTACCACTGTTTCTAGGTAACAGTTTTCTTTAGGTTGAGCTAAAGTTCATTGAACGCTAGGGTTCTTAAGATCTTGCAGACATAGAAAACTGTGAATTATTTCATTGCTGATTGTGTACCAGTTATGTGGTTTTATATTCTAGCAGTGGAGAATCAAGGATACACAGACACCAAAAACTGGTAGCCACATGAAAGTACTCATTGTTGGTTTTTGGCTCATTGTCTACCCCCACATTGATTTGATTTTGATGTATTCTATTTACTACTGGACTAGGATTTGTGGGAAGACTTATTTGACTAGGTTTTAGGTGTTTCCTTATCAGTTTTAGATTGGATTGCAAGGAAACCAAATCAATTTGGTAACTAAAGTCCCATTCTTTCTATGTTTTGATTTGAATACTTCGGTAGGACTTTTCTACCATAAATATAGGGTTATTTCTCTCATATTTGTATGTCGAAATACATCTTGGGTTTTGGTGAAAGATTGAGAGACACACTATTGTAGCTCTTTGAGCACTCATTTGATAGTGAAAACTTTAGCTTGTGGGATTGCCCGTAGACGTAGGCTCTGCCGAACCACGTAATAGATAGTGCCTTATGTGATTGTCACTTTCTCTCCATTCTCTATATTTGTTTGTGTTCTTGTTTTCAATATTCATAACCATCATCAACTTTGGTGTGATTGAATTTGTAGGGGCTCTCCGCACAACACTCATTTAGGTCCCTCTTTTCTCAAGGCGGTGGCTTGGAAGTCCTTATAAATTGTTATTATTTTTTCTTTATTTCAGGTTGCTAAATGACAATGCAGTTCAAAGATTAGGTGCAACAGGGGCCACAGAGGTGAACAAATTTTTTTTTTATTTTTCATATTTTTTTACTTTAGTGAGGCATATTTGCAGGCAATAACAACTTAGCAAAACTGAAAATTATTTTTCCAGGTAAAGCGGCACCCTTTTTTTAAGGATATCAACTGGGACACACTTGCAAGGCAGAAGGTTATTTCCTTTTTAATCTTTAACTTTGACAGAGAGCAATCAATTGTTTAATGAATTTTGCTTACTTACTAAGTTCACTTATTATGTGCAGGCAATGTTCATACCCTCTGCTGAACCAAATGACACTAGTTATTTTACGAGCCGCCACATTTGGAGTGCAAAAGATGACAATGTTGGTGGATGTAGTGACTTTGATGACATGACTGAAACGTGCAGTATTTCATGCAGCAGTGGTTCATACAGCAACACACAAGATGAAGATGTAAGTATACTCTTTTTATTTTTGACAACATGTGAATTTCTCCGCACATTACTTACTGTTAGTGGATCAGAGCACAATCCAAATATCATCTAAGATAAGCAGCTCCTTTCACAGATTACAAAAATCCAAATCTGATTGCTCTGATTACAAACAAATGCATATGGATATGGGTTTAATAGTATGATTTGGAGATTGGAAACAAAAAAACATTTGGTTTTCAAACTCAAAAACTCTCTGAATTTTTTGGTTTTCATGTTAATTTTTTATTTACTTTTTGGATGTATCTAATCTAAATGTACTTCAAAATTAAAATATTTGTGAAGAAATCTAAAAAAAGTACACTAAAAACAAAGAAAACCAAAAAAGGCAACACATGTTTTTTTGTCTTTAGTGATTTTTTTTCTTCAGATTTCTTCACAAATATTTTACTATTTAGGTACGTGAAAAAGTTTTTAAAAAATTTGACTAGAAAATGGAAAAAGTTTACGACAAAAAAATACAAAAGCAAAAAGAACTCAAAAGCAGTTTTCAAAAACTAAACCAAACATAAGCTCTACCAGAACACGTGGACTTAGTAGCCTATCCAATTAGGATCTCAAGCCAACAAAATCTGATGCAATATGATTCTGTACTCATTATTTTCTTTACAGTATGAATTTGTTATTTGTTTGCATACGTCTAATTTCCATCTTAAGTTTCTAATCATTGTGTCTTGAAATAGGGGGACGAATGTGGACATTTGGCAGAATTCAATGCACCAACCCTTAACGTGAAGTACTCGTTCAGTAATTTCTCATTTAAGGTGAGACTTGCTTCTAGGCCTTGATATTCACTTTTAAAATTGGGAAACCTTTGGTTATTGCACAGAAATGAATTCATTTGATCCTGTTTGCTTCATTTTCATTTCATCATGGTTTAAACGAATGAATTATTCTTAAAACTTAGTTTTCACCTTCAAAATAGAAAACAGAGTAGAATGGTTTTATTTCTCTGTCGTGCCCAAATATGTCCTGTGAAATACAATATTGAGTTATTTTCCTTTTTATTCAGCACTTGTCTCATCTGGCTTCCATCAACTACGATATGGTTTTAAAGAATGCCAAGGAACAACCAGATGCCTCCAAACAGTCCACTCCACGATAAATTCATGGTTGCTTCAGCAGATATATGCTTTTACTCCCCCAAGCACATATTATCAGTATCCTATTTTGGTTTTGACGAAAGTCAGGACGAAAGACAGGTGAGTCGTACATATCCTAAAATGAGTCGTACATATCCTAAAGGTGCATAGAGCTATACACACATGTATATTAACTCAGTTTTGAAAGTGAAATGATAAGTTGGTGTGATAGTTCTGCTCTTCTTATCTATTTCTTCTTCCATACAAAGAAAGCCAATTTATTAGAATGGCATACATGTATATTTGACATGTGGGTACATATTTATTTTACTTTAACCACATATCTTTTTGTACATAAACACGATCTTGCAATAGGATTTTTTTTTGGTTTTTTGTTAGTGAGATTTCATCAATGTGTAGGAGCTCATAAACTGTAATTTTATGGTGTAATCTTGTAAGTCTGTCTTGGAGAAGTTGTGTTGTTTCTGTTATGTAGCTATATTTGTTTTTCATGGAAAATTCTTGAGGCCCTATTCAAAGTGGCACAAGAGAAATGATGCTATGTGAAACAAGATCCCATATCAACTGGGTATGAAAGTAGACTGTAGTATACAAGTGAGGGAACACTTTACTTCAATAACAAGTTTTTGTAGTTGAGTTTTGCTCCACCGTTTAATAATTACTCAATTACTCGAAAACATATCAAAGTTTTGATTGGGGTTCATGTGTGCATTCTACACTAGTATAGAAAGACACAGTTTTGCAATTATTAAAACATAAAGATTTTGAGACACGATCTTATTTATAATTAGGAATGTATTGAAACATGAATATGTGAATTTTAATACAGAATATCTAGTGGTAGCAAAGCCATAAACTTTGCATGCCATGTCAGTTTCCACAGGAGCACAGTTGGCCTCTCTTGTGCAAGAATGACACCTAATTGATGAAGGTTCGATTAATCATCTCTTCAAAGATATGGTTTCATGGAAACCTCTTTCAAAGAAAGAATATGCCTCGTTTGGCAACAAGTCAAAAAATCACTAAAAAAATTAAAAAGTCAGCAAATATCCAAAAGTCAAAATGAGAAAGACTATATGCACCTTATAACTAAACAAGAAAATATTAAAAAAGAAAATAACATAATTTCATACTTTGAGTCATAACTTAAAAAAAAAAAAGTCATAACCAAATATCACACGAGATATAATCAAAGATCTCATGAGTCATAACTAAAGAAGAAAATTGCATAATTATGGTGAATATAATACATCCCTTTTAAGCGGTGTGTATAGTAGAATTTTCCAATAAAAAAATTCTTTTTCATTCACTTTACTTTTTGCACATATTTTCATAAAAAAATCAAAAAGTCATTCCATACATCATATTTTTTTCATATCATATTTTAGCCAAAAAAAAAACTGTTTCTAAACGAGATTGCTAAAATAACTTTTGGATTTCATCTTTGATTTGTTTTATAATAACAATTACTAGTAGAAAACAGTTTTTGCATGGGAATTATTTGCAACGAGTCAGTTGCAAATGTTCAGTCGCAAATGTTTTGGTGCCTACGATAGGGGTGGGCGCGGGTCGGTTGCGGCTACAGAACCTCCAATCCGTCATCCGTCCGCCAGATTGGCGGATTGGAGAAAATCAATCCGCATCCGTCCGCCAATCCGGCGGATGTGGATTGAGCGGATTGATGGTTTGGCGGATGGATGCGAATCGGTTTGGTGGTTTAAAATTTTATAAATTTTCAACATAATTCAACTTGTGCACTTTCTCAAAAAAAATAAATAAAAAGAAAAAAGAAAAAAAAAAGAAAATATTACAATCAATGACTTAAAAAAGTATTACAATCACTGTATACCTTATCTAAAGAAAGAAAGTTTAAGTTTTTAGAATATCACGATCACTGCATGCATCATCTACATATTACAATCACAGCATGATTCATCCACAATAAGTATTACAATCTGTGGTTCTTAAAATATAATAACAATTTAAACCACCAAAACCATGAACAGAGCAATAGTAGAGATTGTATGTCTCTGTATTGTTACATCTATATATGTTTTTGAAAACAAAAACCAACCAGCATATATCATATTTTCTATTTATTATTTTTAGAGTTAGATTTAAAAATAAAAAAATATAGATAAATAATACGTTTATTTTTTTCAATTCAAAAAATATATTCAAGCTTAAAACTTTTTTCAACAGAATATTTAAACTCCTTTTCAATTGAAAACACAAACATAATATTTAAACAAATTGAAAACACAAAGTTTTATAAATTACTAGTGGTGCTCACGGTTTAGCAGTTTGGCGGTTCGGTTGCGGCCAAAGAAATCTCAAATCCGCCATCCGTCCGCCAAATTGGCAGATTGGATAAAATCAATCCGCAACCGTCCGCTCGTCATCACGCATCCGTCCAAAATACGGCGGATCGATTCGGTTCGATCGGTTTTGACAGATTGGTAAATCCGCTGCTCACCCCTAACCTACGCTATATCATAATACATAAATTAGTGCGCTAAAAAACAAAATAAAAATTTCCACTCTGTCTATGTAGTCTGGAGATTATTTAACAAAAATGTTAGTCATATTTTAAAATAAAAAATATAGTTACTTCAACAGTTTGAAATGCCTTTTTAATGGATTAACCAATTCAAGGTTATTTAGGACTTAAAAAACAATTGGTGGCATTCAAAGTTATTTTGTAGACGCTGTAAAAAAAAGTTATTTTTTTAACTGTATCATATAATTTTAATGGTTCTCATATTATTTGTCACAATCAATTATTATATAAATTTTTGACCATTGAATCTATTTTTTAATAAAGTGTATATTCTTTTAGTTTTACATTTTTAATTTTTAATGACGTGACCCGCTCTCAAGTGGTGTCACATTTTGAAAAAAGTTGATTGATTGTTTGGACAAACTTGCATGTTTAAAAAGCACCTAATCGTACTGCTGATTTGGACAGAAAAGTAACATTTTCACATAGACATGTGAATGTACCCTCTAAAATACGAGGGCATCTAAACGTGACATTCCTATTCGGTTAAATTTTTTTGGTACATCAGAATAGAAAGCAGCAAAGAAAAGTAGAAAAAACGACAAATAAACAGCAAAGGCTACTGGAAATCACAGCTCAGTGCCTGAGATATCCCTGCCCAACCATGTCAATTGTCACTTGACTTCTAATAATATTACACATGTAATAGGAAAATGCATTGGATCCTTAGTGGGGTTGATCCCCACCATCTCTATTATTTTTTTATTGGCTGAAATTTATTTATTTATTTATTTTTTTTTTTTGTTTGGCAATCACAGAGCCCCCACTCTCCTCTTATTGACTGAATTTTATTTTTTATTTTTTTCGTCTGGCAATCACAGAGCCCCACGTGAAGTGGGGGTGCTGGAAGTCCCAGCACAATTGCATGTAATATTACTAGTTAATAATAAATTACCGTGTAGCATAACATACTACTCAACTAGCATGTGTAATAATTATTGAACTCTTAGTTGTATTTGAATAGTAAAATTTTAAACAAAGTACTATTTTAGTTGATTCAAAATTGTAGAATATTTAAGTTTAGATAGAATTAAAATATATTTTCTGAATAAAAAATCTACAATTTTAAATCAATCATATAGACTATGTTTTTGTTTAGATGTTTGGAAAGGGAGATTGAATTGTTAATTCAGGGATCCTAAAAATAAAATTATGCTTAATTTGAAAGATGGGACCAACAATCTATGGAACAATGAAACCCAAATCTCGGATTGTTAATCCAATTTGGTCACTTTGTTTGGTTTGAAATTTTGAAAATAATTTTTTTGAAATTTTAATTCGTATTTTGTATTTTTAGTAAAATTTAAAAATATTTTAATCACTTTTTTTTTGGATAAATTACAAATATCTCCCTGAGTAAGTTTGCTTAAAATACAAATTGCCCCCTGTGATTTGAAAAATTACAAATACCTCCCTGTTAGAATTTTTTATTTAATAGAATTAATTAAAAAAGTGAAATTTTTAATTGTTCACCTATACAATAATAAAATTATCTTAATTATTAATTGAAATAAAAATTTAACATTATTAAAAACTATTAATTAACTTAATGATTTATTAAAAAAAAGACCTACTTGTTATGAAATTAGAAACATTTGGGAGCATAATGTAATTTCTAGAACCACATGGGATAATTTATAATTTAAGTAAATCTCAGGGGGTGTGTTTGTAATTTATCCTTATTTTTTTTTTGGGCCTTTTAGATCCAATTAATCTTGATATCCTTAAAAAGCTTAAAGTTTATACGATTTTTTTTTTAACACAAATTCATTTGAATACAATAAAATATAAAAATGTATTGAATTTTTATTTTTTTGTATTTTTTGTATGTGGTGAATTTTTTTCTTAAATTTCGTAAATATTTTACTTTTTAAGTGTATTTAGATTAGGTATATCTAAAAAATAAAATAATTACATAAAATTATTTAAAAAATCACTCAAAATAAAATAAAAATAAAAAATAACACGAAAAATAAAAGAAACTCAGTTTTTTCTAAAAAAATAAAGTTAAACCATACAAGCTGAGTTGAAAATATTTTATTGTTCTCATGTTATAAAAATAACGAAATCCTCTTTTTATATAATAAGAATTTTTATATAACTTTATAGATTTAATTATAACCATAACAATAGTGTAAAATAAAATTTTGTACATAATGATGTGGATCATTGTAAATCTTTCATTTTAAAATAAAATACCATTGAAAATGTATTTATTTACAATAATGACATTATCACATTATTCTTATCAAGTTTTTTATATGAATTTTTTGTATGTTTAGAATTTTCTATTTATCTTATATATTCAACGTAATATCATCATATTAGTAATTCCATCATTTAATTTTACAATATTTATTATCACCTCCTACTTAATTTCACAAACAAAAGGGCTTGCTTCGGAATTAGTTATTATGACTTTTTGATTTTTTATGATAGTTAGTTTTTTTAACCTTTTTATGAAAAATATGCATAAAAATAAGGAATTTTTGGTGAAAAGCCATTAGGCCTTTTTTGTGTGAAGACCACATAATAAAATATTGGTTTCAAAAGTCCCTCAAATAAAAATATATGGTGAAAAGACTGAAATACCCTTCTATATAAATGGGCAAATATCAAATGATGGATCCGTTTGTCTTCCTCATTCTGTTTCATCGCTTGAACTCATTGCTCTGAAAACAAATAACATAAGTACACAATAACAGAGTAAAATTTTACTGTCAAAAAAAAAAAAAAAACATAACACATAACACCAGAGTAAAATTTTACTCTCATTTTATCAAACAAAAACAGAGTACATACTAGAGTAAAATTTTACTCTCATTTTATCAAACAAAACAGAGCACATACCAGAGTAAAATTTTACTCTCATTCTGTTAAACAAAAAACAGAGGACATACCAGAGAAAAAAAATAGAGAAATAGAGAGATAGAGAGAGCACATATATTGCCTTAGATCTGGTTCAAACCATAGTAAGGTTTTACTATCTGAAAAACAGAGCATGATGAGGAGACAAAGAGAAAAAGAGGGAGAGGATATAGATTTGAGATAATAAATCTAAAACCTCAGGTCTTCAATCTCATATATGAGGTCTTGGAGACTAAGGATAACGATGGTGGTTGCCCGTGGCACAATGGCATCAAATAGCGCTGGTGGTTGAGATGGTGGTGGTGAAACAATAATGGCGATGGCTGTGGCGGTGGCGGTGGCGATGACGAACGGCGTTGGTGGTTGAGACAGTGTTGGTGGAGACGGTAGAGGTAATGGAACTGATAATAGTCATAGTAGTCATGGTAGTAGAGATGGTAATGGTGGTAGTGGTGGTGGTGGTGGTGGAGAGAGCTCTTAGAAAAAGATAGAGAAAGAAAGAGCTGAGAGAGAGATGACAAACTAATAGTGAGAAAAAAGAGAAAGATAGAGAGTGTGAGTGTGAAGGGGTAAATTTGTCACATAAAATATAAATCTGAAAATTTGTGTCCTTCTCACAAGATTTCTTTATTTTGCAGAAGTTTATGAGCCGAAAAATTATAGCTTGTCCTTTTCAAGAAAAACAGGCTTTATGAAGGAGTTATGGCCAAAAATCCCTAGAAATAAAGAAAATGATGTGACAACTTAAAATGATTGACAAATTACACTAACGGTTTGTAGACAGCCAATTTTTGACTACTCTTAAGACTTGAACGCCTTATGGTGAACACTCAATGATGAAAAGTTACACTATACAATCGTTCAAATTCTTCAGCAAAAAGCTTTAGTTTTGAGCTTCTAATCCTAACCTTACAACCCATTTTGACCAAAACTATTTTAGACCTTAAAACCATCTTTTTCAAAGTATTTTTTCAAATGTTTCTACAATGTTTCGAGGCTCGCATTTCGTTTAAAATATTGCACTTTTCTGTAAATTGAGTAAGGAAAAAGTGGAAATAAATGGAAGGGAGGTGAACTCTTTGAAAAATATTTAAAAACATCTTATTTATAGGTTTGGAGTTGAAGGAAATAGGAAGGAATGGAAGAAAACTAATTTAGGAAAAGGTTGAGCATCAAACCGTTAAGAAATAAATGAGTAACATTTACTAAATTAGGAATATCTCTTTATACACTTAGAATTTAGATATAAGGCCACCACCATTGGAAAGTAGACTTATGGGGATTCAATTTAGACTCAAGAATCACTTAAAATCGAGTTCAGATAAGGGAGATATATCCATTTGAAGTAGGGCTTGAAAGTAATTTTTTCGGACTGCCCGGCCACTTTTTGTAGCTGGCCGTACAAGTCATTGGCCGGCTGGCCAGGTGTCCCGACAAGAAGATATTTATAGCCAATTGTTCCCTCCCATGTGTATGCCTTGCACCAGCTGTCTCTATATAGATATTTCTGGCAGAAAAAGTTATTTTTCTATAAATACAAGCCTACCCCTCTTGATTTTAGGTTAGAAAAATTTGTTAAGAACCAAAAACTTGTAAAACACTCTACCTCTCTATCTTGCAATATACATACACTATGTATACACTTCCTAAACCAAGAATTTAAGGCTCCTTACTGAGGTTCTTGAGCTGAAATCTTAGCCCTTGAGAGTGAAGGCCTTATGGTTTGTGAACAAATGAGTAACTCCTCTTCAAGAGGTATAACTTTAACCATTTTTACACTACTTGTTCCCTTTATTTTCTTGTTGTTTTCATACTATTTTTAGCCTATTTTGGTGGGTTGAAACTTGTGATTTAAAGCTACCAAAGGTGGGGGAGGTTAACCACCCTTCTTTGAACCTTATTCCATAACTTTTATCCTTATGTTTCCCACTTCTTTCTCCACTTTTGGCCACTGATTTTCAGAGTTTTCAAAGGGTAAAACATGTGGTTTTGAGGTCTAAAAAGTTGAGGGGTTGCTTACTAGTTACAATTCTCTCCCATTTTGCTTACTTTTTTTAGCATTTTCAGACTAATTTCAGCACTGTGTTTGGTGTTTTTAGGACTGTTTTAGTGTGTTTATTTCGTTTATGTTTTGCATAATATGCTTGTATTGTTATAAGTCCTCATAGGTTTGTGGTTTAGGCTCTAGACACCAACCTATTTGAGTTGATAACTTTTATTTCATACTTTTCATACATGTACTCACACTCATAATAATCATCTTTCAACCTCTCTCTTTTCTTGATTTAAGAGTTGTTTCAAACAATTGTTATTTAAGACATGCGAAAGAGGCCTTCCATGCTTAATGTTTTAATCTCTTCGGAAGTTCATTACCAAGGCATGACATCTCTCTCATGCCAAGAATAATTTCTTATTTGATACTTCCCTTCTTTAGTAAACATAACTCTCATTTTTGGACTAAAATGATTAAAGAATGAAAAGGTAATAAAAATGGCTAATAAAATTGGACTAAAAGAGGCACAAGATAATAAAATTGAGTTGGATTCAATTAGATGTTATATTGAACCCATCGAGTCTTGAGTCATTTCATACTCTTTAGCAATAATAATGGCTCAATAATCAATATCTACCACTTCCCTTGAGGTAACTCCATGATAAGGAGGAGGTTTTGTTGGTCTTTTATCTTCATTCATTGAGTCTTTATCCCATCGATCCCTAGATCATCATGCAACAACCTTGCGACGATTGATGATTTGTGGACCAATTCTACTCTTCCCTTGATCAATTTCATGATAGAGAGAGGTAGAGAGAGCAAACATTTCCTGGAAACACTCTGTTTTGCTCTGTTTCCATTCTGTTGCAGCAGGGCAGTACCAAAATTAGTGGCCGACCGGCCACCACTTGAATCCGGCCAACCACTTTCCTTGGCCGGTTGACCACCTTTTGTTGAGCAAACAGTGGCATTTTCCTTGAAAAACAAAGCAAGAGTTGAGGCAAAAACAGAATTATTTTCTGACTGGGGACAGAATAGAATCAGGCAGTAGAACAAAGGCATTTCCGAGATGATGTTCCCAGTTGCGCGCATGGTTCTTCGATTCCCATTCGAATTAATTAACTTAAATAGCTCTTAGATTAGCATGTTGTAATCAATTAGTTAAATTTCTTTGAGTTTGTAATAGCTAGTTAACCTAGTTAATTGATCTTAGGTAAATTAGTGTGTTGTAATTAATTTAATTCAAATTTGTAATAATTAGTTAGTGTAGTTAATTCATTTATTTGGTGTTGTAACGCGTTTCCAAAATATGTGATGTCCACTGGACATGTAACTGGGAAGGTAAAACGGGCCTGTAATTGATCATCTGCTCGTAGACATGTGTCCCGTATTTCAACTTCCACACGGCCGGTTGAATTAAATGGACACTGTGGTCTGTAACTTAGTTTGCATTTGTTAATTATCATTGACTTGAATGTTAGCTTCTGCCACATTGCGTCGCCTATTTTGGGATTGGTTATGGATATGTTCGACATCGATATGTTCGATGTCGCGTCTATTATGTCGGTTTCCAGTTCACCTTCTTCATTCTCATGAAGAGCATCCATAAGTCCAACTGGGTTGATCTCCCCTGACATTATGATTTTAGAATGGTGTTAGCGCAGCGGTCTCTCCGAATTGTCAAACATACAATTCGTTTATGAATTCGGAATGCAGAATTCATATTCTTATATAAAGGTTAAGTGCATAGAGTTGGGAGAATAATTATATATAAAATGACGTCGCATTGAGGCCATAACTCACTCTCAATGACGTCACTTACTCCCTCTGATGACGCAAGTCACTCTCCAAAAACTTTACTGATATTAGAGAGTTAGGGAGTGAGTTATATATGGTTCCCGGAGTGTCCCACTAATATTACCTGGGACGCTCCCCCCCGCGCCATGTGTCATCCCCGGATTGGTGCTCCCTTCCGCATTTGGTGCCGTGTTGTCGGCTAGAGGGCTCCGCTCCGCTCCCAGATCTGTGGTCCGGATTAAAAGATTGAACATGGCAAACGCTAGCAGGAAATTTGAATTCATTCAGTGGGTCCAAACGTATGGCCCACGCTCTGTTTCCTTGTTGTATCATATGCCACCTGTTAGTGTGGGTCGTAAATGTTTTCTGTGCCATACTTAGTATATGTACATGCTTGTAGCGTCGTGTATTTCAACTGTTCTTCCAAATTACACACTGTTATCGTTGACCCATGTCACGGTCAACATTTTACGCCTATAAAATAAAATCGACGTGATTCATTAATTACCGAAGTTTCACCATCGATTATGGCTACTAGTATTCGTTTTCGCAACGGCGTCCATATATTCCCAGAATGAAATTAAATTTTAGTCGCCGCTGGACAACATCCAGCAGATCTGGTGTTTCCGGACGAAGTTATTTTAAGTGAAAATGTAGTTATTACAAAAAAAAAAAAAGATTCACGTCCAAATCGTTTTGTGATTCCATCTGGAGGATTGATGATCTTCGCCCATTTGATGAGCCTTATTTTTTCCATCTTGACTTGCCTGATGTTCGTACTGAAAAAGATAAACGACTTGGGCGAAAATTGAAGCTGCTAAGACTGTACATACAGGGTGTAGTTTTACGCCAAACTGGTGGTCTCTCTGACGTTGTCGCCGATACGCCTGGGCTGGAAAGCAACATGCGTGATGTGGAAATAAGTTGGATCCACATCACCTGCCTTCGTCCCTAGATCATCATGTAACAACCTTGTGACGATTGATGATTTGTGGACTGATTCTACTCTTCCCTTGATCAATTTCATGATAGAGAGAGGCAGAGAGAACAAACATTTCCTAGAAACACTCTGTTTTGCTCTGTTTCCATTCTGTTGCAGCAGGGCAGTACCAAAATTAGTGGCCGATCAGCCACCACTTGAATCTAGCCAACCACTTTCCTTGGCCGATTGACCACCTTTTGTTGAGCAAACAGTGGCATTTTTCTTGCAAAACAAAACAAGAGTTGATGCAAAAACAGAATTATTTTCTGACTGGGGACAGAACAGAATCAGGCAGTAAAACAAAGGCATTTCCAAGCAGATGTTCTCAGTTGTGCGCGTGGTTCGTCGATTCCCATTCGAATTGATTAACTTAAATAGCTCTTAGATTAGCATGTTGTAATCAATTAGTTAAATTTCCTTGAGTTTGTAATAGTTAGTTAACCTAGTTAATTGCTTTTAGGTTAATTGGTGTATTGTAATTAATTTAATTCAAATTTGTAATAATTAATTAGTGTAGTTAATTCATTTATTTGGTGTTGTAATAATTAGCTAGTTAGGACATTTATTTGGACTCTCTTGCATGAGGGCAAACTTGTAATATTGTGTATGTCTTCCAACTCTCATTTCTTTCTCTCTTTTATTTATCCGCTTATCAAGGTTAGTATCATGTTTTCCTTTGCATTTTCCATCACTCGTATCCCTTCGTTTTGCACGCATAAGAATTCGGCTCATCATACTAATGTAAATTTCAAAATTCCTTACTTGAATACGTGCTTTATTGCACGTCTTGAATTGACTCACATGCCATGCTAGTAGCCGAGCCTATTAATTGCATGATTGTATGTATTGCATTAGTCATGTTGCATTATTTAGGATCATGTATTTTTTCTAACTATTTTCTTTCTTTTGCCTCACCTCGGATATTTGGGGTAAGCATTTTTTGCTTTAGCATATTGCATGCGTGTAATTGTTGCCATAATAAGCATATTCACCATGAGGCTAAGTGCTTATTTGATATACCTGTGTGAATGCTTGTGGATAAAGACTTTTTCATTTAAGTTGAGATAATTTTATTAATGTACATAAGAATTCGCTTTTTCAAGTGGCGCATATTCAAAACAATTTTCAAATAAACATGAAATTAAAGCGTTCTAAATTTTGTGAATTAGTTTATACTTGTGTGCCTCATATAGTAAATATAGCATAATAAATCAGAATAAGAGCATATACTGTACATAAGAATCCTATCATGATTAGTAGATGCCGATTTTTGATCGGGTGAGTTGGGTGCTCAATTCATGACTTTCTCCTCTCATAACTAAGTTCTCGAGCTGAGACACTTTGGTAATGATGAACAAGTGGCCTTTGGCATGAGTCACGAGTTTTCTAAATTTTCCAAAAATATTTAAGTGGCCACTTTGAAATCTGGTAATGCGGTTCATTTTTAGCATTTTTGATTGAAAATCGATTTTTCAAAAGATTTGAAGGATTTGGACTCTTTTGTGTTTTCTGTTTCACATTGTACTTATGAAATTAGATTCAGAACCATGGGAGTCTGAACTGTAAGGCTATCGTATCCCATGGGACTAAACCCCTCAGAGGAGAACGAAAATCAAGCTACACGGTCCCTATAGTTTTGGGCTTGTATCACTTTGGTCCCTGACTTTTCAATTGTGACACATTTGATCCTGAATTTTGAATCTTGTTTCAAATAAAGATAATTGAAGATATCATTAGTCAGTTTCAAGGACAAAATCGTCAATTTGATAAATATAAACCAATTTGACAAAAATAAAAGTCAAAAAAATATTTTTGAATTTGAAAAAATTATTTCTACCCATCAAAGATAAAATTATATAAAATTGATAAATCGTTTATACATTTATTTTTATTTTTTTTACCAAATTAATTTTTATTATGTGTTTGGATGATGATCATGTAATGAATGGTTGTTTTTATTTTCATTAAATTTGCTTCTATTTTCTATTTTTCCAAAACTCAAATATGACGACAACTTTAATATCATTATTAAACCAATTCATTAAATCAAAAAATCCGAACTAAAAACATTTCATATATTAAATATATTGATTATACATTAAAAGTCACACATTACATGATTATCATCCAAATACATAATAAAAATTAATTTGGTAAAATAAATAAATAAATAAATAAATAATGCATAAAAGATTTATCAATTTTACATAATTTTATCTTCGGTGGATAGAAATAATTTTTAAAAAATCAAAAATATTTTTTTGACATTTATTTTTGTCAAATTAGTTTATATTTTATCAAATTAACGACTTTACCCTTTTCAATTGTCTTTATTTGAAATAATATTCAAAATTCAAAGTTAAATGAGTCATAATTGAAAAGTCAGCAAGTAAAATGACATAAGTCTCAAACTATAAGGACGGTTAATATAATTCACCTTAAAATAATTTTTTAATTTTTTTTTTTTGACTATTTTCCCTTATCTCCCCAACCACCCCCCCCCCCCCCCCCAAAAAAAACTATTTTTTATGAATAAAAAAATTAATATAAAATTTAACTTTTTTTAACTATGATAAACTGCTTGGTATTTTTTTGAGCTTTTGCTTTTTTTTTTTTAGCAAAAGCTGACTCACCGATTGTTTGGCATCCAATTAAAGAAGCCACGTTTTTTTTTTCGATTTTTTTTTTGGTCTAATACGTGCCAATTTTTTTTTTTTAAAAAAAATCTAAATTATTTTTATAAAAAGTCAATTGTTTTTTTATATTTTTTTATCTTTAATAAAATTTTATTTTTTTAACTTTTATTATTCATCTAGTCGATTAGAACTTAAAATTTAAAACTTTTAAAAAAAATTAAAAATTCACTAAATATTAAAAAAAAATCAATTCCAACCCCCCCCCCCCCCTTTTATTTTATTTTAGGGTGTATTACACTTTATACTTCTAAATTATTATCAAATTATCTATTTAGTTCCTAAATTATTAATTGAGTCTACCAACTCTATAAAATATATAAATCAAAGTCTATTTAGTTTCTAAACTATCGAATGAATAAATTAAAATTTTAAAATATTTAATTTAAACATATTTAGTTCTTGAAAGAATCATAAATTAAAATATAAGCCCACACTTATAAATTAATAAAAGATCCTATTTAGTTAAAATTTTATTTGAATTTTTTGTTTTATTCTATCACTGGAAAGTGAGCATCAATTCCTATGGTGAATTTCCTTTATAAGAGTAAAGGTAAATTATCTATAGTATTTTCTTATATATCTTCTATAATGGCTACGTAGTTGCCTTTATCTAGGAATATATGTCAAAATTTATTTATAATTTCTAATTGATTATCTTTAAGTTTTTTGCTAATTTATAGCTTAATTAATGTATTATTTTGCTTTATTATTATTTGCAGTGAAGTGTTATTATTTAAATTATCAAATTTTACTTTCTTTTTTGTTTTTGTATATCTAATACTTATATAATTTTATGATTGAGAAATCAGACTCTAATACTAATTTAAACACACAACGAAACAAAACATTTTTAAAGAAAAAATAAAATTTAAAAATTTTTATTTAATAAAATCTTAATTACTAAGGTCTTTTACTAATTTATAATATTTATAGACATATTTTATTTTTATAATCCTTTTGGGGATTAAATAAATTTGAATCAAATATTTAAAGAGTTAATAGATTTAGTCAATAGTTTACGGATTAAATAGACTTTGATTTATATACTTAAACTTAATCAATAGTTTAGAAATTAAATAGATAATTTGACGATAATTAAAGAGTAAAAAATTGTAATAAACCTTTTGGGAATGTTTGTTTGGAGGGATTGAAAGGAGGGGATTGGACTTCATGTCCGTCATATTGAGTAGTCCATTGTTTGGTTAAAAAATTATAGACTGGACTAATAATTCAACTGGACTGTTAGTTATCCTAGGAGAGGGATAGGATGGAAAATACTATAAATCCTAAATAATTTACGAAATTTTCAACCAAATCTTTCATAGAGGTGTAGGATCTACACAAATCCACATATATGTGGGTCCCACACTTATGTGAGGGGTTTGGTAGAAAATTTGATAGATTATTTGAGATTCCTAACATAGCTCGGGATAACTAAACAAGCCTTTTTCTAGATTAATTAATAAAAAGACAATTTACCCTCTAAATATTTAGGACACATTTGGTTTAATTTTCAAAATTAATTTTGTGAAAAGAATAAAAAATAATTAATAAGTAAATATAAATACACATCATTTTTAATTAAATAATTCAAAAATTATAGGGTTAATTACAAAAAAAAAAACCCCAAGGTTTCACGTGTTTTCCAATTTAAATCCCAGAATTTCGATTTCAATAAATTAAACCCTAGAGTTTCATCCGTGTTTCAATCTGGACCCTCCGTCCATATCTGTCATATTAAACTAACGGAAATCTGGGCAAAATTTCAGATTCAAGCCCACATGTTCAAACACTTGTATCTTCTTCATCGTGACTCCGTTTCGTTTCATTTTTGGGTCGTTGAATTCACCTCATGGCTTAATTTCCATTCCACTCTTCATATGCGTTGTTCCACATCTGTTTACTTGCCGTCGAAGCTCCGAAAGTTGGCCAAAAATAAGATTTTTCTCTCTTTGGGCAAAATTTTCATATTCAAATCTACATATTTAAGCACTTGTATCTTCCATGTCGTAACTCCGCATCACCTCATTTTCGCGTCGTTAGATTTAACTCATGACTTAGTTTTTATTCCATCCTTCATATGCTTTGTTTCACCTCTTTTTGCATGCTGTCGGAGCTCCGAAAGTTGGCCAAAAATAAGATTTTTCTCTTTTTTTGTTTGTTTGTTTTTTTTTCCTTCTTGTTGCTATCACAACAATATTCTTGACATGCGAGATGCAATGGATGATGCTTAATTGGAAACCAAGGCGTCCTAATATGCTCACCAACCCATTTGGTTTTTGATTTTTGTGTGTAGTTGTATACCTATCACTACTCGACGACACCGCCATCACCTTATCTTTCGGATAATGATGATGAAGCAGCAGTACAATAAGTAAGGAAAAGGAGGAAGAAGGAAAAAGAAAAAAAAAAAAAAAGGTGTATGGCTGATAAATATTAGCCAAATACTTTGCTTGCTCCACTGATTTCCTGCAAATATTTTCAAGCTTTTGGGACAACTTTCCATTTGGAGTAGTAATGGCCATGGCAGCTAGACTGCTTCGCTGAATCGTGTCTCTCTAGAGGTAAGATGAGAAATCTTCCATGGAGTTGAAGAGCTTCATTGTTGGAACACGAATTGGCCTTCTCTTTGAGTCGATGCATGGCTCAGATTTAAAGTGTTGATGGAACAATGTAACGCCCCCAAAATAATGCAATGAACTCAACCCATAAGCGGAAGAAATAATAAAGATAATATACCTTCATTCATCAGCGTCCGTATACAAAGGATAACACATGCGATATACATTCACAAATTGTTTATTCTGAATCTACAGCATGTGTTATAATGATAAGAGAATTGGAAACTAAACATGTAATCATATACCCTGTAGGCTTACATCTTTCCAAGTCATTACTTAGTTACGACAAAAGTGAGCCTAGCTCAATACAGTCAAAGCCCTTGGCTATACAGAATAATATAACAAAAGAAAGAATCTCTTGCTTCCAAATGTCCCTCCAAACTATTGCCTTGACGGAGGCATATCGCCAACACTTGAAAATGATTTTTCCCAAATAGGGCGAGTCAAAGCCCAGTAGGAATAATCTAGCACAATATGTTATCCCAGATAGGCAACCCAAGAGGGGGGTAAATTGGGTTATTAAAAATTTCACAATATTAAAACTAACACAATATTCAGAATTTTAATAAATAAAAAAAAAACAGAATAATAATTATCAATATAAAAGTAGGAGAGATAGGGAGAGAAAATCAAACACTGCGATTTATAGTGGTTCGGCATGCCAGGCCTACGTCCACTCCCCAAGAAACCTTCCTGAGAATTTCTTTACTATCAATTGAATAAATACACCACCAAGCTTGTGGATTTGGCACAGGACTTACTTTTATCTATTGAGCCTCACTCAACAATAAATGTCTTACCCTTACAAAATCTCTCAGAAAAATAAAGAATAAAAATAAGTGGTACTTGAACCCACTTTTACAATAATTCTCTCACAAAGAGTAGATATGAAAGTGTAAAAACAAAGGCTAGACTTAGATCTGAAAGTGAAATAGTAGAATACAATGTACTCAGAATTTTGGAGCTTAAGAAAATTTTCTCTTCAAATTCTTGATTTTTTCTCCACACACAACATTTCTATTTATACACAAAAATATACTCATGGAACGCTCCTTGTTGACGTCATGGCTTACATAAGTACTCTCCTGACGTCATGGCTTACATAAGCACGCTCTTGATGTCATAGCTTACATAAGCACGCTCCTTGATTTTAAATAGTCAGCAAATGTTAATAATTAAAAAGATAAAAGTAAGATTAATTTTTTCTTTTCCTTTTGTTTATTTTTTCAAACATGGAGCCACCATTTTTGTGGACAATTTAATACAAAGTTCACAACTTTTAAACAAACAAATGATTTGCTCCATCTATATATATATACACACATATATAACTCCATCTTTTTCTTCTTGTTTGATTATAATATGATATCATCAATTTAGTGTAGAAAGTTTAATAGCGCACGTGATGTATTCTATTTATATTATATGCATTATATATATATATATATAACATTCTAATCAAATATTTGCATACAGAAAAGTCTCTTTAATAATATTTATGATAGATCTGAAAATATATGTCCTCTTTAAAATATTGTATATGTTGTAGAGATTTTAAACTAAATATATCCTACCACTACATTTGGATATATCTCTTTTGTCAAAAGAAGACAACTCATTAATATCACATTTGTCAAGATAATACAACCAATCAATCATTTTTGTCAAAATAATATAATTAATCAATTTTAATTTTGTCAAAAGAGTGAATAGCGATCAGCATAAATTTTCAAAAAGTGAATAGTAAAGTTTTCAAAAATATTTTTATTTAACTAATATTTAACAAATATATATATTTTAAAAAGATAATGTGCCTGTTTGGTGCAGCTTAAAAGCTGCTTATTTCAGTTTTTAGCTTAATTTAAGTTATTTTGATGTGTTTGGTTTAGCTTATAATTTAAAGCTTATAACTTTTTGGAAGTGAGAAATCAGCTTATTCTTTGAGTGGGGCAGGAGATACTTAATTTATAAGTCAGAAATCAGCTTATGTTCATAGTTATAAGTTATAAGCTGTTTAGGCATAAACTATAAGCACTTTCCCACAGCTCTACCAAACAGGGCCAATATTTTGTGTCAAATAAATATGTATATTAAAAAAATCTAAATTGTTACAAATAATATTTTAGACATCATCAAAATTAAATAATATGATTAACAATCTCTCACTTTTTTATGATGGCAATATTTGTATGGATTTGACACAAAATTAAAATTGACAAAATGTTTGATAACCCTGCAACATATAATTTTCAAAAGCAAAATTGACAAAATATTTGATAGCCCTGCAACATATAATTTTCAAAAGTAAAAATCATATTTTTTTCTCTCCCTTTGACATCATCAAAATAAAGATGAAGATAAGAAACAAACACATTTGATAAAATAATCTGAGCGGCCAAAAATAAAATAATGGGCTGTTTGTCTTGTCGGAATTAAAATTGTATGGATTTGACACAAAATTAAAATTGACAAAATGTTTGACAACCCTGCAACATATAATTTTCAAAAGCAAAATTGACAAAATATTTGATAACCCTACAACATATAATTTTCAAAAGCAAAAATCATATTTTTTTCTCCCCCTTTGACATCATCAAAATAAAGATAAAGATAAGAAACAAACACATTTGATAAAATAATCTGAGCGGCCAAAAATAAAATAATGGGCTGTCTGTCTTGTCGAAATCATTGTGGGGATTTTGGAGCATCTCGAGCGCAAAAAATATTGACAAACAAAAGATTTGAGCAGATATGCATCGAGTAATAGATCGATGGAGTGTATAAAAAGTGACACAGATTATAGGCAAAGATACAAAATCAGCAAGTGTTGGAGAGAAAAATTTGTTTTAGCTTCTTTTGTAATCATATCATTCCTAACCTTATCTATCAATGAGTTGGACCTGCACGAGGTGCCTGTAATGCAGGCAAATGAGAGAGTACCAGTGGTGCAGGCACATGCTATGCCTGTAAATGAGGGTTCTAGTGTTATTGGTAGTCGAAATGATTTCGATGCGATTAATAACACTATGGCTCTTAGTACACAGGCCATGACTGTAGTTTCCAATATGGCGCGACGATTACAAGTAAGAGTACAAGAAAATCAGCAATGGAGAGATGAGGTGTGCTTGTTAAAACAACAAATAGTTAATATATGTAAGGAGAAGAAAGAGCTAAAAAGAAAAAATGCACAGTTGGAGAATGTAGTGCATTATTATGCAACGGTGATAATACCAAGACTCACAGAAATCGAAAATAGAGAGAAGCATGTAAAAGAGGCTCATGAAAAATTGTTGAGAGAAGTGAAAAAGAAAAAATCTGTGAAGCCTTCTGAAAATTTACATGTAATCGAGTAATATTTTCTTTTTCTGAAATAAAATTGCGAGCATTTCTTCCTTTTATTTATTTATTTATTTATGTTATTTTTATTTTTATTTTTATTATTATTATTATTATTATTATTATTATTATTATTATTATTATTATTTTGTCTTTGCACAAAAAAAAAATTTGTTTGTTGGTGCAGATAAGGAGAAAAAAAAATATGTATATATACTCCCCCTAAAATTATGCACAAAATATACACACGCCCCTTTTTTTTTCTTGTTTTTTTTTTTAATGATTGTTAATCTCAAAATATATAAGTCTCCTCCTGAATTAATGCACTAAAAATTACATAAATTTGAAGAAACAAATTATCAATCTATAATACCAAGGGCCATTAAGATCCGGCCATAAACAACTACACCAAGTGCACTAGCATAAAAGGAGAAAATAAAAATAAAAATAAAAACAATTTCTTCAGATAAGGTAGAAATAACCATTATTAAATCCAAGAGAATTTGGAGCACATACAATAAGTAAAAAAATATAACACAGTGCAACAAGAATTTTAACATGTTAATCGGTGATGACCTTAAATATCAGAAGAAATGGAGAAGATTGGGTAGATCGGTGACGAATTTGTGTAAATCGGCAATGGATCTTGATGGATCAGTCACGAATCTTGATAGATCGGTAATGGAACTTGATGAATCGGTAAAGATGGTGATGCAGATTTTGGATAGAAAAGTGATGGGGTTTCGGAAGATTGGTGAGGGATTTGGGTGGATGGTGATAGTGATGAAAGTGATGGATGATTTTGTGGATAGTAGATGGTGGAGTTGGTTGTAGGCTATGGTAAGGGTGGAGATGAAGTCGGCTGAGGGTATGAGGAAGAAAGGGAGAGCGAGATTACAAGAGAAAGAGAAAAATAGAGAGTAAAGAAGAAAGCGGGTGAGAGATAGAGATGGAGCGGTGAGAGAGAGAAAATATATGTATATAATTTTATTATTATTATTATTATTTATAATTATTATTATAAATATTTTATTTGATTATTTATTATTATTAAATTATTATTATTATTTTTTTTTTATTTATAATTTTTTTTTTAATAGAAACACTATATTGGAGTATTCATCATATCAAGTTCAGTTTTAATATAACAAAATTGTTCTTTATTTAGAGGCTTGGTAAAAATGTCAGCTAATTGATGATTTGTAAGCACAAATAAGAGTTCAATGTCACCTTTGAGTACATGATCTCTTAGAAAATGATGCCTTATTTCAACGTGTTTAGTGCGTGAGTGCTGAATAGGATTTTTTGAAAGGTTAATGGCACTTGTGTTGTCACATTTTATAAGAATATGATCATAGTGAAATCCAAAATTTTGAAGTTGTTGTTTCCTCCAAAACAATTGTGCACAACACCCAGCGGCGGCAATGCATTCTACTTCAGCAGTTGATAGAGCCACTGAGTTTTGTTTTTTGCAAAACTAAGAAGTGAGTGAGTGTCCAAGAAAATGACAAATACCACTAGTGCTTTTTCGGTCAAGTCTACATCCCGCAAAGTCGGCATCTAAGTAACCAAAAAGTTCAAAGGTGGTTCTCTTAGGATACCATAATCCCAAATTTGGAGTGCCGACAAGATATCTAAAAATGCGTTTGACTGCGGTGATGTGTGACTCTTTCGGTGCGGATTGAAAACGTGCACACATACAAACACTAAACATTATGTCGGGCCTACTTGCAGTAAGATAGAGTAAAGAACCAATCATACCTCGATATTTCTTTTCATCTATAGGTTTACCTTGTTCATCTTTGTCGATTTTTATCGATGTGCTCATTGGAGTTGTTGCAGGCTTTGATGATTCCATTTCAAACCTTTTGAGTAGATCTTTGATCTATTTTGTTTGATTTAAATGGATTCCATCATTAGTTTGTTTAATTTGTAGACCAGGGAAGTAATTTAATTCCTCCATCATACTCATTTCAAACTCACTCTGCATGTCTTTAGCAAACTCTTTGTACAAATTTTCATTAGTAGCACCAAAAATGATATCATCAACATAAATTTGAACAATTAGCATATCTTATTTTTTGATTTTTATAAAAAATGTTGTATCAATTTTTCCTCTACAAAAATCTTTGTCAAGTAGAAAATTACTCATTCTTTCATACCATGCTCTAGGAGCTTGTTTCAAGCTATATAAAGCTTTTGAAAGTTTGAAAACATGATCCGGGTATTTATAATTTTCAAAACTGGGAGGTTGTTCAACATAGACTTTTTCCGAAATATACCCATTTAAAAAAGCACTTTTAACATTCATTTGATATAATTTAAAATCTTTAAAACACGCAAAAGCAAGTAACATTCTAATAGTTTCAAGTCTAGCAACTGGTACAAAAGTTTCATCAAAATCAATTCCCTCTTCTTGATTATAGCCTTGAGCTACTGATCTATTTATTTCTAGTAACAACTCCAGATTCGTCCATTTTATTTCGGAAAACCCATTTTGTATCAATAACGGGATGATCCTTAGGTCGAGGGGTCAAAAACCAAACTTCATTTCTTTCAAATTGATTTAATTCTTCTTGCATTGCTAAAATCCAGTTTTCATCATTTTCAGCTTCTAAAAATAATTTTGGTTCAATTTGTGAAACAAATGCTAAGTTACCACAAATATTTCTAACAGAGGAACGAGTTTTTATACCTTCCGCCGCATCACCTATGATGAGGTCTTTGGGGTGGCCATGAGCATACTTCCATTTTTTTGGTAGATTTGAGTCACTTTCTGGAAGAGCATATATTTCTTGAAGTTTCTCCATTGTCATTTCTTCTTCATGTTCACGTAATGGATTTTCTTCATTTTCCTTTTTTTAAATGCTCTCCATGCTTGGTTGATTTTCTACAATTTCATTACTTACAAGATTCTTGGAAATAATGTCGTTAGATTTATCAAAAACAACATGCACAGATTCTTCAATAAGTAGAGTTCTTTTATTGAATACTCTATAAGTTTTACTGGACATAGAATAACCAAGAAATATAGCTTCATCCAATTTAGCATCAAATTTTCCTAAGTTATCTTTATTATTATTTAATACAAAGCATTTACAACCAAAAATACGCAAGTGACTAATATTAGGTTTTCTACCTTTCCAAAGTTCATAAGGGGTAATCTTAAGAATAGGTCTAATCATGGCACGGTTTATAACATAGCATGCAGTATTAACAGCTTCCGCCCAAAAATGTTTAGGCAAATTATTTTCACAAAGCATAGTTCGAGCCATTACTTCAAGAGTTTTATTTTTTCTTTCAACAACACCGTTTTGTTGAAGAGTCTTGGGGGCTGAGAAATTATGATCTATTCCTAAGTTATCACAAAACATAATAAAATCATCATTTTCAAATTCTCTACCATGGTCACTTCTAATACTACAAATATTAAGATTTTTTTCATTTTGAATTCTTTTACAAAGTTTTGAGAAATTATAAAAAGCTTCATTTTTGTGTGCTAAAAATAATACCCATGTATATCTAGTATAATCATCAACACAAACAAGGGCATAAGATTTTTCTCCTAAACTTAATGTTCTTGATGGTCCGAATAGATCAATATGCAAGAGTTGAAGCGGTCTAGTAGTTGAAACGATATTTTTGGATTTAAAAGAAATTCTAGTTTGTTTTCCAAATTGACATGCATTACAAAGTTTATCTTTTTCAAAAATAATTTTTGGTAAACCAATGACTAACTCATTTTTTGAAAGTTTGGAAATTAAATTAAAATGTGCATGTCCTAATCTTCTATGCCAAAGCCAACTATTATCATTTATAGCAGATAAACATTTAATATTAGAATGAAACGACAAATCATGCAAATCAAGGACATATACATTATCATGTCTATAACCTACAAATAAGGTTTTGTTTTCAAGGGTGTTTTCAATAGTGCAATGAGTTTTCTCAAAAATAACTCTATAACTTTTATCACATAATTGACTAATGTTAAGCAAGTTATGTTTTAAACCTACAACAAATAAAACATTTTCAATAATAGGAGAGGGATTTTTACCAATACTTCCTACACCAATGATTTTACCCTTGCTATTGTCGCCAAAAGTCACATATCCGCCATCTTTTGGTTGAAGTGTGGCGAACATAGCTTTATTTCCATTCATGTGCCTCGAACATGCACTGTCGAGATACCATCTATCGTTACTGGATTTTGTCTTAAAACATACCTACAAAAATTTGATTTTTCTATTGTTACCCATTTTTTCTTGAGTCCATAAAAGTTAAAATTTGATACTTTTGAAATGTCTTTAGGGACCCACATCTTTTTTATTTTAGCAAAATGATTTCTTTTAACAGGACATGAAGGTGAAATATGACATTTTGTACCACAAAAATGACATATGAGATGAGAGTGATTAGAAGATGCATACACAAAGTCATTTTTGACAGTTTTTACTTTTGAAAAAGGTTTATATCCAATTCCGGCTTTACCAAAAGTACGATTTTGATTTTTAAGAATTTTATCTAAAGTTTCTCTACCTTGAATAAATTTTGAAAGAGTATTTTTCAAGTCTTCAATATTTTCTTTCAAAATAATTTGTTCATTTTTTAAAGACTCGTTTTCTTTTTGCAATACAGCTAAATGTTTTTCAGAAATTGAAGACTCTTTTCGAGTTAAAATCTCATTTTCCTTTTTCATTTTCATGGCTTCATTTTCTAAAACATTTATCTTGGAAGTCAATGATTCATTTTCTTTTGATAAACTTGAAATTACTTTCTTTTGACAATTACTTTTCAAACTAAGTTTCTTAAATTTAGCATGTAATTCATTAAAAGCTAATTGTAATTCATCAAATGTAAAGGATTCGTCATTTATCTCATTTTCGTTTCCAAGTGCCATTAAGCATAGGTTAGTAACCTTATTTTTACAAACTTTGGTTTCTGTGTCGCTTTCATCACTATCTTCTCCCCACGCTGCAATCATAGCTTTCTTCTTGTCCTTCTTGAATTTTTTCTTAAGTTCTGGACATTTTGATTTATAGTGTCCAAGTTTGTTGCATTCGTAGCAGGTTATTTCAGATTTTTTGTGATTTTCTCCTCTTTGAAAATCCCTGTTGTTGAAGTCTTTTTTGAAAAAATTTCGTACACCTTATTTTTTTCTCACAAACCTTTGAAACTTTCTAGTGATGAATGTCATTTCCTCATCCTCATCTGAATCATCTTCCTTATCCTCTTGATGTTTTGAGATGGATTTGAAGGTTATTTCTTTCTTCTTGTTGTTATCCTCCTCTTCCTTTCCTTCTTGCATTATGAGCTTATGAGTTAAGAGAGATCTCATTAACTCATCTAGACTTAGCTTTGATAAATCTTTGGCTTCGGTAATGGCAATGACTTTTGTCTCCCAACTTTTTGGCAATGACCTAAGAACTTTTCTTACAATTTCAGCATTAGTATATATTTTTCCAAGAGAAGTTAAACCATTAATAATATCAGTAAAACGAGTAAACATTTGAAGAATAGTCTCATCAGGCTTCATTTTAAAGAGTTCATAATTATGGACTAGCAAACTAACTTTAGATTCTTTAACTTGTTCCGTTCCCTCATAAGTCACTATAAGCTTGTCCCAAATTTCTTTTGCAGTTTTACATGTGGAAATTCTGATAAACTCATTAGCATCTAAGGCGCAGTACAACATGTTTGTGGCTTTGACATTAATTTGGGTCATTCTAGTATCTGATTCATCCCACTCATCTTCAAGTTTTGGTACCCTAAGTCCATCTACAATTTTGGTAGTAATTTTTGGACCATTACAAATAATTTTTCGGCATTCATAATCATTAGATTGAACATGTATGGTCATCCTAGTTTTCCAATAACTAAAATTTGTGCCGCTAAATAGTGGTGGCCTATTGAATGCTTGTCCCTCGGGTAAAGAATAACTAGGGATTGCCATGATCTACTCTAAGACGGTTAAGTCACACAAACTAGAGTTTAGGCTCTGATACCAATTGTTATCCCAAATAGGCAACCCAAGAGGGGGTGAATTGGGTTATTAAAAATTTCACAATATTAAAATTAACACAATATTCAGAATTTTAATAAATAAAAAAAACAGAATAATAATTATCAATATAAAAGTAGGAGAGATAGGGAGAGAAAATCAAACACTGCGATTTATAGTGGTTCGGCACGCCAGGCCTACATCCACTCCCCAAGGAACCTTCTTGAGAATTTCTTTACTATCAATTGAATAAATACACCACCAAGCTTGTGGATTTGGTACAGGACTTACTTTTATCTATTGAGCCTCACTCAACAATAAATGCCTTACCCTTACAAAATCTCTCACAAAAATAAGGAATAAGAATAAGTGGTACTTGAACCCACTTTTACAATAATTCTCTCACAAAGAGTAAATATGAAAGTGTAAGAACAAAGGCTAGACTTAGATCTGAAAGTGAAAAAGCAGAATACAATGTACTCAGAATTTTGGAGCTTAAGAAAATTTTCTCTTCAAATTCTTGATTTTTTCTCCACACACAACACTTCTATTTATACACAAAAATATACCCGTTGGACACTCCTTGCTGACGTCATGGCTTACATAAGCACGCTCCTAATGTCATGGCTTACATAAGCACGCTCTTGATGTCATAGCTTACATAAGCACACTCCTTGATTTTAAATATTCAGCAAATGTTAATAATTAAAAAGATAAAAGTAAGACTAATTTTTTCTTTTCCTTTTGTTTATTTTTTCAAACATGGAACCACCATTTTTGTAAACAATTTAATACAAAGTTTAGAACTTTTAAACAAACAAATGATTTGCTCCATCTATATATATATATACACACATATATATAATTTAATCTTTTTCTTCTTGTTTGATTATAATATGATATAATCAATTTAGTATAGAAAGTTTAATAGCGCACGTGATGTATTCTATTTATATTATATGCATTATATATTATATATATAACGTTCTAATCAAATATTTGCATACAGAAAAATCTCTTTAATAATATTTATGATGGATCTGAAAATATATGCCCTCTTTAAAATATTATATATGTTGTAAAGATTTTAAACTAAATATATCCCACCACTACATTTGGATATATCTCTTTTGTCAAAAGAAGACAACTCATTAATATCACATTTGTCAAGATAATATAACCAATCAATCATTTTTGTCAAAATAATATAATTAATTAATTTTAATTTTGTCAAAGAATGAATAGTGATCAGCCTAAATTTTCAAAAAGTGAATAGTAAAATTTTCAAAAATATTTTTATTTAACTAATATTTAACAAATATATATATTTTAAAAAGATAATATTTTGTGTCAAATAAATATGTATATTAAAAAAAATCAAAATTGTTACAAATAATATTTTAGACATCATCAAAATTAAATAATATGATTAACACAATATATGAGATTTAACAAAGATATAACTGCAATGTGCATATACAATGCCTGTGACAAAACATTCACATTTTATATAATCATAAAGTACCAAGTTTATATCTTAATCCATTTTCCTTTGATTCATTTCAATTTATGAGCCAATTTCATTATCTTTCAACAACCTAATTGAGACTATATGTAATGACCCCAAAACGTATGGTGTAATTATCGATAATTAATTATGTGATTATATGATTTAATTGAAGAATATCTGTATGAATCAGAAAAATATCTGTTGGAACTACAACTTCGGGACTGAAATTGACCACAGTAATGGGTTCAGAAAATGAAATTGAACACGCTTATGTGATATCGGGAATTTTTAGAACCATTTGAGAAAATAAATTGAGGATTAAATTTCGTCTGATTCGTTAAGCCTTGTTTGGCCCAAATGTTTTGGCTTATTTGTTTATATGATATATATATGACTTAAGAGATAAAGATTGTTGACTCATTGACTCAAAAACAAGAGAAGAAAAATCTGGAAGAGAGAGAGAAGAGAGAATTCGTGGAGAAGAAAGAAAACAAGGGGAAAGGAGAAGGAAAAGAGAAATCAAGCTTAAATCTCTCCAACTAAGTACTTAAGGTAAAGATTTCCATCTAAATTCTTGAAGTAAAGTTGAATCATCTATGATTTATGGCAAGTAAATGAATGATTGAAAGGGAAATCATGTGTAAGTGAAAGTATTATGTTGTATTTTGATCCAAGTTGTATCTATGAGCATTTATGTTTAAAATCATGGATTTCTTGCATGATTTTTATGTTGAGGGGAAACCTCCATGGATTTGAAAAGTGAAGCTTTTTATGTGCATATTTATGATTTTCCAACTTGATTCATGGTTTAATCTTTTACTAGATTCATGTAGGTTTAGTTTTGAAGTTTAATTGAAATTGTTTTCAAGTGTTTTGGACCTTGAATTTGATGATTTTGGAAGTTGATTTTACAAAATGGAGGCCACGGTTTTTAGCAGATTTTGGACTGGTTTTCACCCAGATTTTTCACAGTCCGCTCGAGCGGGGGTTTTACCGCTCGAGCGGAGATTTCGCACATCCAGTATTTTTGTCACAGTTTGCAGTCCGCTCGAGCGAGGGTTTTGCCGCTCGAGCGGGGACCTATTTTTCAGAAACTTCATGAAATATTTTGATGCATGTTTTGGGTATCCGCATTACATTTTTAGCATTCTTAAGCCTCAATTAAGTTATGATAATGAGATTATGAGATGGTAACACCATTAAGAGATTACATGTATGTGTTCACTTTATGTGTTATGAGATCATGCTATAATGTTGATAATTGCAGGTCAAACTTTGAAGACCGTGCAACCGGTTTTGGAAACCCACTGTGAGTAACATTTTTGTAAAGTTATGTTAGTATAAGGTATGTTTTGAAAATGCTACGTTATGTTGTATTTTCTGAAATGATAATATTTTCTGTGAACGAATATCCTGTTAGCGAATCTAGTATGGCATCCATAGATAGTCCTTAATGGACCAGTTTGTCCTATGTGGACCAGTTTATGAGATCTCGCTATCCACTTCATTGTGGCAGTATGTGTTTAATCAGTATCCGAAACTGATTACTCTAGTCGGAAGATAGTATATGTTATGTTCTATGGAGTATGCCATTATGTATATTCTGATATGATATGATTATGTTTATGAATGATTTGTTTTACGGATATATGTTATGCGGAATTCATTCATTAACCCTTTACTTTAATGTTACTTGCTGGGCTTTAGCTCACTATTGAATATATGTATTTATAGGTGAGCATCCGGAGAGTCAAGCCTAGGCGGAGTCTAGACCGAGCTGCCGTTTTGGAGCCTACCAGAGTTTTGTCTGCCTCCGAATTGGGGCTAGGCCTGGAAAGCCGTACAAGTTATGTTTTGGTTGTACTTGTGGCTTTTGCCTACGTGATGTATATGATTTTTTGTTACATGTAATGTAAGTGGGTAAATTAACACATTTTGGCATGCAAGTGTATGTTCATATAAATGCACAGCTCTTTGGACTATAGTATTTTGTTTTCGCTTCCGCGAGCCCCGATTAATTATGTTTTGTACAGGAAGACCTGTGGTAATCTAGGATTACTGGCCGGTTACGATGCCAAACTTTTAGGAGCGGGTTTGGGTCGTGACACTACAACTCAGTGGTTTTCCAATTAACACAATTACTACACAAACACTTCAATCTACCACTTTACGGAAATTTTGTCCGCGGGATCGACACCCATGTATATGCGCAGTTTCGGGACTTTCAGTTAGGACACTCTGGCCAACTTAATTTCAATGGAGTCCATCCCCTATCTCCTCCCAAACATGGAGTACATCCAATTTCTCATCCCAAACATCATACATATATAATGTATTTAAAATATAGTCATATTCAATGACAATCAACAATAGATTAGTTTTAATTTAGCTAATCCTCATGCAATTTTTACAACAATCATAGCTATCTTTCACCGATAGCCCAATACAGTTATTTCTAAACAGATATTCAATCTCAAGACAGATAATTTATTCAAAATTTCCAAGAGTGTGAGGTAATACATATCCAACTCCACCATTTATTTCAATATTCATCTAATTTCATATTTACAACACCCATTTCATTTATTTGTACAAAATAAATATTTGAATCATCTTAGGGCAAACTCCCATTTTCTAAATATCAACCCAAGGGCTAAAATCAACTATTTTGTGACCACACAACCTTATATTCAACTTCATAACCACTTTCACAACATATATTTAGAAACTCCTCTTTTGATTTTACAACCCAAACCCTAGGTTTGTCTATAACACTCCCATATCCTACCATCGTTACACAACAATGAATAACTAAGTTAAAAATCATATGAAGGTATAGAAAACCCCTATCTCAAAGAGAGAAGATGAGCAAGGCAAAGATGAAACTCCAAAGATGCTCAAATCCAAGATCAAAATGAAGATCTTGAGACGCTCTACCTTTTTCTCAAAGGCACTAGGGTAAAGATCCCAATGAATCTAGGTGAAATAGTAGAGAGAAGATGAGTTTTAGAGAAAGAAACTCAAGATCTAGGGTTTTGGAGAGTTTTAAAGAGAGAAAAGAATGAAAAAGTGAACCCAAAAGGTCGTCTTCACAGACTGATATATACGCAGTCCGCTCGAGCATCAGACACATTGTTTCGTTCGAGCGCAAGAAGTGACGCTCGATCGTAGAATACACACTTTCAGAAGTTTTGCAGACCAAGGACATCGCTCGAGCTCAAGATTAGCCGCTCGAGCGTCTAACCGCTCGAGCGTAGGAAACGCCGTTCGAGCGTAGAATACACTTTTCCAGTATTTGTAGGATTGCAAAAATACTGAGAGTTTGCAAATCCCGCTTGAGCACAAGAATAGTCGCTCGAGTGGATGAGCAAAAATTTGGACAACACAGGCTTCGAAAATCAAGTAACCAACCTGTTCCAAACACAACACATAACTACAATCCAAATGACCAATCCTAGGAACAACGAGGGGAATAAAAGATGAACAACAACATTGAACCACAAAACACGAGTTCGGAACATGATAAAATGTTAGGTCAAAATCGAAGTCGCTATAAACAAATTGGCTAAGTCTTGAAAAACTAATGGGTTCATGACTGATGAAGCAATTTGGTAGACATTGCTTTCTGATTTTCCAGTTGCTCCATGTTTTGCTATTGCTGCCAAAGTTGCATTCACAATCATGTCTGCTAGGTTATTTGAAACATAGCTTGTAGTATTGCTTGATAATGATGATGAAGCACCAGCAGTAGTAACAGCAAGCCAGGAGGAGGAGTCGCGGATGAGGAGGAAAAAGAAAAGGAAAAGAGAGAGAGAGAGAGAAAGAGAGAGCGAGCTTTTTTTTGGCTAACTTTCGAAACTCCGATGGCAAGTCAAAAAGATGTGGAACAAGATTTATGAAGAGTGGAATGGAAATTTGGCCATGAAGTGAATCCAACGAGGTAAAAATGAAGCGAAACAGAGTTATGACAAGGGAAATATAAGTGTTTAAATATGTGGGTTTGAATATGAAATTCTATCTAGATTTCTGTTAGCTTAATATGACGGGGATGGACAGAAGGGTTAAATTAAAATACATATGAAACTCTAAAATTTAATTTATCGAAATTAAAATTCTAGGATATGAATTGAAAAACACACAAAAACCCTGCATTTATTTATTTATTTATTTATTTTTGGTAATTAACCCAAAATTATATATCTCAAGATTCATTGAATTATCCTGCGTCCAGTCTATTCAAACAAATATGCCCTTGTTTTGTAATGTTACGACGTCAGAGTGAGCACATTACAATGCACAAAGTTCATAATCTCCACATGGCACGGGAAGCGCTCGACGTAATGCCACACTGAATCAATTTCGAACTCAACTCAACTGTGCGATCGCACATAGAGAGAGAGAGAGAGAGAGAGAGAGAGAGGAAGAAGAAGAAGAAGAAGAAGAGTGAAGAAACAAGAGATGTGGAGGCGCGCGACTCTACTTTCTTCACTGTTACCTTCATCGAAAGCATCGGTTCTTAACCAGGTACAGATCCGATCTCTCGTTTTTTTACTTCAATTTGCTTTTGATCCCCAATTTTTTCCCATTGATTTTCATATAATGATCGTCTTAGCGATTTCTGATCTTCCTTTGTCCAATCTATTTGGTTACCGAGAAAATGAATGGGAAAAGGAAAGCTCGCGTTTTGTGAATCGTTAGATTTTTCAATATTTGCGACCTAAGATTACTAAAATCTCCACTCAGCTGACCTACGTTAGATTTTAGATAGCGTTTCATAGTTTTTTTATTTTTATTATTATTATTATTATTTTTGTGTGTGTGTTAGAAGGTACTTTTTATGATCGAAAAAAGCAAATTCGCGACTTCTTTCCTTAAATGTGATTTTAATTTTAATTTTGTTTTATACAACTGTTCTGATAGTATTTTATGCACCTTCCTGTGTTCAAGAAGTTGTAAAAAAAGAAATTAAAAAATTGTTTCATTTTTAGGTTCTTAACCAGGAAATGGCACAATTGAGAATGTTGAGGAACCTAAATTGAACTAGATTAACTTGAGTTATTTCTCACGGGCACATTCATTGATCAAGTTAATCTAGTTCAATTTAGTTTCTACTTTAGGCTGTGTTTGATTCATGGATGGGATTTGGAAATGGAAACGGAGAAAGTATATGAAAGATGCGTACAATGTAACTATATTTCATTCACATTTAACCAACTTTTTCCTTTTCTTTTCCAAATCTCTATCCAAATCCATAAACCAAACACAGTGAACATTTTTCAGATTTGGAAGAGGATAGTTTTCATAGGAGCTACTTGTATTTTGTAGCAGATCCAAACAGAGACATGTCTCTTTGGTTTGTTGAAGTTTTGATAATCCCAACCGTCTTGTTTTCACATATTTTCTTGCATTGCTGTACATTCAGATCTTTCGTTAATCTCCCTTACATATGCCCCTACATAATTGTTTCTGTTATTAGATGCAGGCAGCCTATGGATTGAAGATTTGGGAAGCATTCAGTACAGATATCTTGACACTGGTATCATCTAATTGCTGGTTGTTTGTGTCTTGGGAGATGTACCTCGAATTTGAGCTAATATGGCATATTATAATAGTGTCTACATATCTACAGATTTAATTTTCTGTAAAATCTCATTTGTTTGCTAGAATTTTTTTAGAAAATTTTATAATGATTAAATGATAATAATTACTCATGTATACTTACCCAAAAAAATGGAATTTATTCATATATTGCCTGTGGAGAATGCAATGTTTCTCTGTTACATTTCACTATCCAATAATTTATGTATTTACAGACGTCAGCACATCCTTACCCAAACAAAATTTTGTCCACTATTCTTATTAGTAGTGGATTACATCATAATCATGGTATATTCTTTCAACTAGGATGATGCATGTTTTACTCACCCTTCGCTTGCTTTGCACTGTGTTCAAGTTCATCCATATCACAACCCGTCACTGGATTTTAAACGTTAGAGCACCACTAGCCTCAAAAGCATAATGCACATCTAGCTTTCTAACACCCTCCCTCATGGGCAATTTCATCTTGCATGTGAAGATGCAAACATCCGAGTATGTAAAAAAACTAAATGTAAATGGTGAAATTTGAACTCAAGACCTCTTTTAACATTAGCTTTAATACCATGTTAGAGCACCATCGTCTCAAAAACTCAAGCTGTGAGGAAAGGAGCTCTACAATATATATTATCGCTGGTCTTACGGTTATATAACCTTTTGTCACGGTTATATAACCTTTTGTCATTTACTAAGATGGATTTTGAACTTATATATTCGGTTAACAATTAATTTCTTACTGCATAGATACGGTACTCTACAAATACAAAATGTGATTTTCTAGTTCTTGCCTTTTATCTAAAGTGTTGAGCATCAAAATTACTGTATTCATACACACAAGGGTATTATAAAGAGTTTCTAATGATCTAATTTTAATTTTAGTGAGATTTCAGATGGGTTATTTATGTTATGTTATGACCTTATTTGGATGTAGGAAAAAGGTCGAATTCCCAACAAAGAGAAACCTCCGTTCATAACTTTTGTTTTGGGTAATCAACTTTGTATTCTTGTGGAACATTTTTGTTATTTACTTTTCACCCAGAAGAGTGACTTGTGTTATTGTGCATTACTTTTTCTTGTTCCTGCTCTTAAACATGTAAATCCTACATCTCACTTGAGACACATGCTCTCATGCTGTACAATTAATGTTTGAAGTGTGAAAGGAATGTGTTAATGCATGTTCAACTTAATTTTGATAATCATGTTATATATCATAGTTTTCAAATATTTATGTTGATGATATCTAAGATCTTACAGTTAGGGTATGTGTGTTAATTTCATTCTTAGTATAACATAACAAATGACATGTTACTCTTGGATGTGTTTGTATAATGCCCAACAAGTTTACAATTACCCATACTGCCATTGACATCAAGGTGTATTTTTCCCCTGATGAAAAATGCATTGCAAGTAAGATACCAGTTGTCATGCTTTTTAAACATTGCATTTAATGGTGATTAGCTTGAGATATTTTATAACATCCAGTTTCACAAAATGTAGACAGATAGCTGTGAACTACTATCTATTCCACTGTGAATACCTATTGAGTATGTATCATGATGCCTTTGAAATGTTTACCATAAACATGACTACAGTTGGGAGGGTATGATGCCAATCCATTAATATCCTATTGTTTCAGGAGGTCCTGGTAGCGGAAAAGGTACACAGTGTGCTAAGATTGTTGAGAACTTTGGATTCACACACTTAAGTGCTGGAGATCTGTTACGGAATGAAATATCTTCCAATAGTGAGAATGGGTAAGCACACTAAGTTCTCTGTTGAGGCTCTATTTAGCATGCCTTCAAATTGTGTGATGTCCTCTATTGATCTTTAATTTTTTAATTTTTTATTTTATTTCAGTGCCATGATTCTTGACACAATCAAGGAAGGAAAAATTGTTCCTTCTAATGTAACAGTCAAACTGATCCAAAGGGCAATTGAATCAAGTGATAATGATAAATTCCTCATTGATGGTTTCCCACGGACTGAAGAGAACCGTAGGACATATGAACGAATTGTGAGTGTCTTTTTCTCATGACAGCGTTTAACAGGAAACATGTTTCGTCTCTTTGTTCATCTCTGATATGTTTCAAGTAATATTTGATGGGGATAAGCATCTGCATCTGCCTTCGAAATGATTTTCGTTTCTAAAATGTTGTGAAACCCTAGGGAGAGATGAGTCATAGTAATTCCTTCCAATGTAATGAGATATGTAAATCAAACTATGAAGTAGCCACTCATGCATGAAACAGTTTTAGAGAAATGGCTGTAATGTAAGAACTCCAATTACTATTGGACTAATTACGCTGAATAACCCGCAATGACCAGCTTTACTCTAGATGCAGATTGGAGCAGAACCGAACATTGTGCTTTTCTTTGATTGCCCTGAAGACGAGATGGTGAAACGAGTGCTAAGCCGTAATCAGGTTTTTACTTCAGAATTTCAAATAGAATTGCTTAGAAAACCTTTTGTCTTCTTCCTTCTCTTCCATAATGAAGTGTGATTTCTGTTTTGATTCAGGGGCGAGTTGATGATAATAAAGATACAGTCAGAAAGCGTCTTGAAGTGTTTACATCTTTAAATCTTCCTGTTATCAACTACTATTCTCAGAAAGGAAAACTTTACAAGGTATTGGTTCAATACGTATTGAGTATATTGAATTAACTTAAGTTGCTACAATTTTTGGCTCATTTTTCTTAATCGTATATGTTTTTCAGTCATTTCATATTAATTCAAATTGACTGCCCTAGTTGGCCTAGGTGGGATACTGTTAATCTTGAGTTTTGATCATTCTGTTAATTTAATTTTGTAGAATTGTAAAGTTGTTATAGTAATGGAAACCAAATGCAGATTCGTGCTGTAGGAACAGAAGATGAGATATTTGAACAAGTTCGCCCGATTTTTGCTGCAGTTGAGGTATTCTTAATATTAAACCATATCTAAATTTTAGTGCTCTCATTCAGTCTGTTTATCTTCACATTGTGTACTGGTATATCGTATGCCTCCTTTAACAAGCCTTTTGCAGTCTCTGCTAAAACTTTATGATGACTCAACTCCATCCAATAAAGATTTACTAATTTTCAAAGTTCCATGAAGTATATGAAAGATTTCTGAAATCATTTTTCTACTTAAGGGTACAAACCTCTGTACAAATTATGTTGATTTTGCACAAAAACTTCAAGATACAATATTCACAACCAAAAAAAAAAAAAAGAAAAAAGAAAAAAAGAGAGGGGCTAAAATAGGTGATCAATCAAATTAATCACATTTTTTAGTTTATTGGAGTTTTGTAACCAATATAACTGAAATGAAACAGAGAATTGACTTTGCCTATTTTAAAATATTAGACAAATTTTTCCCTACATCTCTGTGCTTCATGTAGAATCGTTTGGCACTCAACCCTATTGTATTTTAATTTTTTATAGGCAAACTTCATTGTTGATGTGTGGTTTACCCTTATAACATTTGGAAATGACCACATAAACCCCTTTGTGGTTTGTGGATTAAAGTGTACTATTAAGCCTATTAACGATTTAATGAAAAAGACTAAAATTATCATGTATTTTCATCATTTGTTTGGAAGTCAAAGTGCACGTTAACCCTTGTTCTTTATTCCTTATGTGATTTACCTTCTTGAACTTTGAAAATGAGCATATAACCCCCTTATGTATGTCACTTGTTTCACACTTGTGAAATTGGACAGAATTTTTAATGGTGCGCTTCAGTTCACAAATCACGTAGAGATTATGTGGTCATTTCCAAATGTCAGTGGGGTACACCACACATGGCCCAAAACACTGAGGGTAAAGTAAAGTTTGCCCTTTATTTATTTATTTTTTCAGTAAGTAAAGTTCATTCTTGGGTAAACTATCAATAGGTCTTCATAGTTGGACTTAATTCTCATCAAGTCCTATTGAAAATAATTCTTGGTAAAATTGTCGTTAAAAATAATTTTTTTGTGACAATTTTTTATATATGTCGCTAAAAACTGATAATTAGTGACTTTTTTTTGTCATGATTTTTATAAATTGTCGCTAAAACTTACAATTAGTGACTCTTTTTATGATAAATTTTTCTCATAGGACCTATTAGACAATAAGTCCACTTATTAGGACCTACATATAAGTATTCCTTTATTCTTTTATTTTGTAAAAGGGATTTGACAGGTAGAGTTAATGCCATTTCTGTGATTTTTAATTTGGTGTTCTATGGAAGCAGGTGCTGAAATGAACAGAAGTTGAATGAGGTGAAGAAAGGAAGAACCCTGTTGTTTTTCTGCAGAGACGATAATGGGGATACGAACAAATTTCATTTTTGCTCCGCCACCGTCCCTATCTCTCATAACAGTCACTTAAAATGGTGCACATGTTGTAATGAAATTTGTGCATCGTTTCAGCTCAACTTGGTTTGCATGGTCCTACTGCAGGAAAGGTCCATCTGATATCCGTTGCCTTTCAGTAAGAGCTAGATATAATCTCATTTCAGTATATCCATAAGAGGCATTTTATTTTGAAAGCTTTGTATCAGATGCATTTCAAATGCCATGGAATAAGGAAATTTTGATTTCCCTAACATCTACAGAGTTTGTTTTCATTAATCTATATTGGTTCATGAGAAGTAATCTCAACCAAAAAAAAAAAAATGGTATATCAGTTCATGATCCATTTTCTTTTGTAGCAAAAGTTACATTTGGGACTTCCCTTCTCAACCAAGGGAATCTATGAGCAAATTAGCTGTATGCTGTTTCTCTTGTTTTTCTTTGAGTTATGCCATACGGAGAGAGGGTCACTGCGGTGCCCACTGCACAGCAGTGACTGTTGTGCGCCTTGTGGTGCCTGTTTTGGGTTCTATTTTAATGATCTAAATTGTTTATTTTTTTAAGAAATATCGAGTAGAACATATACTTGTATAAAAATCAAATTGATCGGATATTGAAATAGTACTTTCATAAAATCACATTTGTAAATAAAAAAATGGATTGCAAATAAGATTGCAAGTATAAAATTGAAAACAAATGTGATTTGATAAAGATGCCATTGATGTCCGATCAATAATACTTTTATCAAATCACATTTGTAGATAAGAAAAATGAATTGCAAATAAGATTGTAAGTATAAAACTGAAAACTAATGTGATTTGATGGTGTTATTGATGTCTAATTAATTTAATTTTTTATAAGTATATTATACTCGATATTTTTTAAAAAATAAATTATTTAAATTATCAAAATATGATCCGAAATGGACCCCATGAGGTACACGGCAGTGAATGCCACATAAGTTAAGAAAGAAAAAATAAAGAAGATTCAATATGAAAGGGAAGATGGTATTATTATTTTCAACTGTGATTAGTGCCCCGAAATTGGGGGCACTAATGGCACTAATTTCCCAACAAGGAAAAAAATAAAATAAAATAAAATAAAATAAAGTTACCAGTTTTAGAAATTAGGGACATTAGTGCCCAATTTTTTAGTGTCACAAAACATTTCTGTATTATTGTTTAACCTCTAAATATGCCAAGGGCTCAAGTACACTCGTTTCTACTGTCTCTCATCATCTACATCTCTTTTTGAAATGTTTTTCTTAAAGACAGTTTTTTCAAGAAAAATGCAGAAACCAGAGTTTCAACACTCCAATATTTATTCATTACATATTCTTGAATTTCAGAATTTGATTTATTTACTTTTAATGTATGGAGAAAAGAATACCACAAGTTCCAACAATCACAGGTATCGAAATTGGACAAATTTCGAGCTCAGAAAAAAAAAAGAGTAAATTGACAATACGATACACCATATACGAAAAAAATGCCTTAACATAATACTGATTGGACCTATTTCGAGCTCAAAAAAAAAACGAGAGAGAAAAAAAAGAAGTAAATTAACAATACAATCACCATAATACGATACAAGTGTCAGCGATGTGCCATCCAAAAAGAATACATCATAAAACTCTGCTCGAATCTTCTCTTCTATCTTAGAGCCACCCTTTCAGCTGCAAACCATCAATCACGGGTTTTGAATTCATTGCCTCATACTCGAAAAGCTTTTATGCAAAAATTTAGTCTCTCATCCAAGCTCCCAAGGCTATGTGTGTAAACAATTAGCACGTCAAATATTGATAAAAAATTTCATCTATGTTTCCCTTATCCTCAATGTGTGAAGTGAAAGCAAACAAGCAAACATTCCAATCAGCAACTTTCGAAATATCAGCAACAGGAATCAGGAGTTAAATAAGCTTTCGAAAGAACCAAAATTTCATACGAAAAAGTGAAATAACGCATCTAATTCAAAATTAAAAGGGTTGGGCAACCCAAGAATGTTATCTATTTCGTATTTGAATGCATCCAAGAAAAGACCCAAGGAAAGCCCAGCCTTCCAAAAATTAAACATGGTAATAAGGCTCTTGATGTTGTTGAGCAGAGGAAAAGAAGCTTTGTACATGAGAGCACCAATTCCCTCAACGACAATCACAGCCAAGCCAGCAGACAAAATATCCCAGTCACCAGTTTGTCCTATGACAGTGGAGAAGGCTGTTGCACAATAAAACCCAATCAAGAAAAACAGCGCTTTCATGAAAAATCCATTCCTGATCTCCTGGATTCTAGCATTCAATTTGACTTGAAGAGTTTGAATAGCCCTAAATAATCGAGTCCTACCACTGGTGCCATTCGTAGGAGGAGAATCCAATCCATTGCCATCTAAGCTGCTCCTGATTGACCAACCCATCCTCCTAAACCGTTCAAGATTTCTGAGTTAGTTTGGCTAAATTCAACGCTATAAGTTGCTTATTTTTCTATTATTTTCCAACAAATAAGAAAGATAAGATTAAAAAAACTAAGAATGATGAGATGCATTTTCAAGGATATTAAGGTAAAATGTGATTGTAGAATATAACCACTTTGCAGAAGAAAACGTTAAGGCAAGATCATGAAGACTTAGCATAACCAAGGATCAAAGGATCAAAGTGGCGCCTTCTAATGATGGTATCACCTGCCATTTGGGTATGATAGAGAGAATACCATAGTATATCACTAGTTTATACAAACACTTGAAGACATGTTTACTTAAGACACCCCACTCACCTCACATCTCATTTCATGCAACACAATTTGCAGTGATATGCTAGGAATGAAAAATTTTCCTGGAATTTCTGCTTCCATTCAAATAGAAAGAAGGCACAAGGCCAATTCTTCTTGTTTAATAAAAATGCAAATCATGTTTTAGATATCATAGAACACAGCAGTGCCAACGCTTATTGGAAAGTGAAAAGTTATTTTAAGATGAAAATGCGTAAATGATGTCTTAGGCCTCATTTAGTAACATCATTTTTTAGTCTAAAAGTCAAAAAGTCACTAAAAAAATCAAAAAACCAACAACCTATACCAAAAAGTCAAAGATTCCCTTTTCTCTCTACTTTTTGCACATCTTTTTATAAAAAATAAAAAAGTCATCCCAAACATACTAATTTTTTTTATATCATATTTTAGCCAAAAAGAAAAAAAGTTACTAAAAAAGTCTGTTCCCAAACGAGGCCTTAATTCCGATTAAATCTATGGGAATAGATATATAAAAGTAATCCTATTATGTAAGCCTTAGTTTCGATTAATTCACAAGATGTGCCTAAGCATCAAGTCTATCTCAAGGTGCGAGGTATACTCCTTGCATATCTTGCTGGAAGTAACAAAAAACAAAAAAATAACTCTACTTTTGTAAATGTACGTAAATTCAAATTATTTTCTTCTTTAGGCCATGAAACCATTTTTTATTTTAGGACTTACTTGTAAATGCTGGTTGATGAGTCATGAGCTACACTAAAGAAACATAACTGTTGAAAGTCTCTCCAATTCAAGGCAAAAGCAGTCTCATATGGGCAAGTAACAACTAGAAATTTTGATTTGAAACTCCTGGATGATGGAAGAGAGGTATATCTTGGATTATTTATGTATCTTAATGAAGCAGGGACCTTTCCTGACATTGCTACATTAGAGCCTGCAGTTAAGAATTCAATATTATAAGGAGAAAGATAAAAAGCATTTCATAGACAAATTGACAAAATTGCCATGAACAAATGTAAAGAGGTAAGGAATAAAAAAAGATGTCAGTTACAATATTAGAAACAAAAAAAAATATATGAATGGACAAAAAAGGGAAAATTTTATTAAGTCGTATTTAGACTAGAAAAAAGGTGCATAAACTATTATAATAGTGTGTGTATTTTTATTTTTTTTATTTAAAAAAAAATAAAAAATAAAAAATAGATAAGTCAGGGCAGATATCAAGAGATAACACAATCTAACAAAACTGTCATACATATTGTTTGCCCAAACCAAGAGCTCTTATGATGCGCTTATACTTGTATGTAAGAATTATGTACTGTACCAAGCTTATCCACCAGTAGATGCAACCCGTACACACTTCCATCCATTGGTGAAAATAGAGGGTTGTTCCATGAATGATGGGCCTTGTGTACCACTTGGTAAATTTTGAGAAAGATATCAATCATGTTAGTAAGGCTTATTCATCAGCCTTTAAATCACATTCTTTTAGAGACCTCAACCTCAACACTTGCTTCGTACCTTTCTATCTTTCAACATTTATGATAAAAGGAAGCTAAGTTTGTGCTAGCCAAATCAAAAGGAATATTTTTGGAATCTGCATTTATCAGTGTCGACCTTGAGGGTAAGGCACAAAGGCAGCCTGGGGCCCCCAAATTATGTAAGCCCTTTGGTAGTGTTTGGTTCATTGGAACGAAATAGAATGGAATGATCATTCAATCATGATGTCCATTCTCATGTTTGGTTCACTAAAAGGACATGATGAACAATGTATTGCAAATGGAATCATCATTTATCATTGTGAGGGAATGGTTATTTCATAGGAACGCTAAAGAATGACCATTTCATTTTATTCCACATGATGAAAAATGTATTGCAATGGAATCATCATTTATCATTGTAAGGGAATGGTCATTTCATAGGAAGGCTAAAGAATGACCATTTCATTTTATTCCATCTCATTCTACTAAACCAAACACTACCTTATTCCATCTCATTAGCAGTAAGCTTTCCAAAAAAAGTTGATAAAATCTTACGTTCAATCAACCATTTGTCACAAGAAAAATTAAATAGATTAACTATTCTATCCATTGAAAAGGATATGGCAGATAAACTAGATTATGCAAACTTAATTAGTAATTTTGAAGATAAGAAAAGTGAGAAGAGTAATGTTTAAGTGATATTTTGTTGTAGTGGTTCAATTTTTATTTGGTATTACAACTTTTAATTTTGTTTAGTGTTTTTTTCCCTATTGTTGTGAACTGGATTTTACTAAACTCTAAGCAATAAGACAAGCTAAGTAGTACATGCATGGACATAACACCGACACGTCAATACGTCAATTTTCAAGAAAAGTAGGACACAACAAGCTTGGGATACGTTAAAAATTTGTATTTTTATAAATTTATTATATGCCATATATATGAATAATTTATTCAAAAATAATTAAAAAAATAACACAACACATTTTTTACATTAAACATCGAGAGATCATCTACATAGCAATTAAATTATAAACACTGCAAAACAATTAAATAACATTGTATTACACAATGTATTCATCTTATAAATATTTCAAAACATATATAGAATGCATAAATTATGTTATGAAGAATGGAGAACATTGTTATAATGAAGGGATTAATCATATAGGACGTATTTGGGGGGTTCAAGAAGTGTCGCCGAAGTGCCCGTGAAGTGTTGCTATAGTGTCCGAAGTTATGAATTTGATATTTTAATCAAGACACATTGAAGAAGTGTTGGACATGCTTTCAGGAGTGTCCAAAGAGTGTCGTGTTGGACATGACATGACATGCTTCCTCCGTAGAAGTGTCCGTGCTTTTAGAAGACAAGATTTTTATCTATATTAATGATTTTCTTCATATGATAATGTGTTGTAAGTAAATTTTATTTTATAATTGTACTTGTCATTTTACCCATAAACTTTTTTTTTGGGTATTACATAAGAGACCCCATCCTAGGATTTCGCCTAGGGCAATTGCTCACCACGCCACTATAGGCAAGTTTTGTAGATTCCATTAAATAGGAAAAAGAAAGAAGAAAGAATATATAAAGAAAATAATCAAATCAAACCAAACCAAACCAAACCTTAAGTCCCATCAAATGAGATTTACTACATAAATCCTTCTTCTCCATTCGACTCTATTCAAAACCATTTTGTTAGTCAAATTAAGGAGGTTCATATCTCTATTTACTACACTACCTTACTTCAATCTAGGCCTGCCCCTTTCCCTAACACCTCCATCTACTGTCACTGTATCGCATCTCTTCACAACTGTCTTTATTGGTCTCCATTGTATATGACCAAACTATCTCAATCTATTCTCTCTCAACTTATCTTCTATCGGTACTACTTCTACCTATACTCAAATACTCATTCCTAACTCTATCTTTTCTAGTCTTGCCACACATTCACCTTAGCATCTTCATCTCAGCAACACTCATTTTATCTACATGTTGTTTCTTAGTTGCTCAACATTCCGACCCATACAACATCGCTGGTCTAATAGCCATTCTATAGAACTTCCCTTTTAGTCTAGTGGGTACTCATATATCGCACAGTACCCCAAAATGTTCTATGGACCACATCCGCCTTGATTTTATGGACCACATCCATTCCAATCTCTCTAGCCGTTTTGATAATCAATCATAAATAACGAAAATGTTCTCTTAGGTAGTTTTTGATTCTCAATTTTCACTTCTCCTCTGCTTCCATTGTTATTGTTATTAAAATTATACTCTATGTACTCTGTCTTAATTCTGCTTATCTTACATCCTTTAAATTCAAGTGCTTCTCTCCAAGTCTTGAACTTAGTGTTAACCTTTTCTCTAGTCTCATTCACTAACATGATATCATCTGCAAAAAAACATACACCATGGCATATCGTCTTGAATATTTCTCGTCAACTTACTCATAACTAAAGCAAAAAGATAAGAATTTAAAGTTGATCCTTAGTGTAACCTACAATAATTAGAAATTCACTTGTCTTTCCAGCGGCCGATCTAATAGTGATTACCACACCTTCACACATATCCCTAATCATATCAATATAATCTTTTGTTACACCTTTCTTCTCTAACACCCACCAGATAATATTCGAGGCACTCTATCTCAAAATCCATAAAAACCATATGCAAACTAATTTCAATAAACAATATATATTATATATATATAAAAAAAATTACTATAAACAACAAAATTGGCTCAACAGAGTCAACATAAAATCAAAATTAGGGGATAGACTCCAAACACATAAAATTCAAGCAAAATTACCATAAACAACGAAAACAAAACAACTGCAAGCACAAAAGAAAAGAACAATATTACCTATAAACAACCAAATTGGTATGCCAAGGTTGAGTTCAGTCAGCCATAAAATTCAAACATGTCTATAACTACAAACACGTACATATATAGGTCCATACAAAATCAGGACCCAAATGATGATGATACAATGATCAAATAAAATCCATACCTATACAAGCATATATAACAAAGAATTGCAGAGAAAGGTAAAGAAAAACGAAAGAAATAGAGGAGAAATTGGCTTACAGAAGCAAATCTAGGGTTTTTGTGTCTCCTCCTTCTAGGTTTCTGTTCTCACTCTCTGTTCTGTGATTTGAAATTGGACCGCAGTCATCGGACGGAAGGGAATTGCAGGTGTATATCTAGCCTAGCCTGTGAAAGAGAGTGTGATGATTGGAAAATGGAAAATGGAAAATGGAAAATCCCCCATTCTCTTTCTGTTTTGGCTTCTTCTTAAGTGTGCAACCCACTAAAGCTGTAAGTGGGTTGCACACCATGTGCCACTCACACAAAAGGTGTAAATATAAGGTGTAAGTGTAAGTGGAAGGTATAAATGAAATGTATAAGTTGCACACCATGTGCCACTTACACAAAAGGTGTAAGTGTAAGGTAAAAAAGGTGTAAGTGTAACATGTAAGTGAATACAAAAAGGTGTAAGGTGTAAGTTGCACACTATAACATTACCCTTCTGTTTTTCCTCTCGTTGGTAAATTTTGTTTGGTTCGAAAATTTGAAAAATACTTTAATATATATATACTAGCCTATCACCCGTGCTATGCACGGGATAATTATAGATATTTATATTTGTTTTCATTGTTTTTAATATATAAATTAAATACATGGGGTTTGACCGAAGAGTTTGAAAGAATTTAATAAGTGTTTATTTATTTATTTAAGAGGCATTTACACAATAATTACATGAGTCTCTTGGAGATACAAAAAGTAAGGAAATTAGGATTTCATTTATTGCGTTATTCATTTAATAAGTGTAATTATTATAAATTAAGTGTTTATTGTAATCAATGGTGTAATTATTACAATCTTTGAACCAATGCACGGGATAATTATAGATATTTATATTTGTTTTCATTTTTTTTAATATATAAATTAAATATATAAATTAAATACATGGGGTTTGACCCAGGAGTTTGAAAGAATTTAATAAGTGTTTATTTATTTATTTAAGAGGCATTTACACAATAATTACATGGGTCTCTTGGGGATGCAAAAAATAAGAAAATTAGGATTTCATTTATTGCGTTATTCATTTAATAAGTGTAATTATTATAAATTAAGTGTTTATTGTAATCAATAGTATAATTATTACAATCTTTGAATTTATTGTAATCAATAGTGTAATTATTACAATCTTTGAACCAATCACCAATCACTAAGTCAATTTTTTTAAAAAAAAATATTAAAAAATCAAGAAATTAGGATGGGCATGTTGGAGCTTCCACAAGCCTTGGGTTTCAAAAGACCCTTTTCCTTAATATATAGATGTGTGAAATTAAAGATATATATATATTTTTTATTTTTTTCTAAATTTCTTTTCAATTTTTTTAACTAAACACAGTGTAAGAAAAAAAAAATAAGAGAGAATTTTATCTTATAGTGGATTCAGATTCAGAAGATGTAAAGAGCATCCACAATAGATACGTTAGTGAGTGTGTTAGTGTCATGTGTTAGTTTTTAGCCAACCAAAAGCAATATTGGGTCTTGTAATGGGTGTATTAGTAGGTGTGTTACTTGGTGTTAATTGTGGCCAGCGTTTGAGCTAGCGAAGGAAGAGAGAGATGTGTGCCTGGGGAAGTCCTCCCGGACGTCTGATCGGATGTCTCTCGAGACGTCCCTTCAAGAAAAGGCAAAAAAAAAAAAATTTGGATTTGACCAGTTGACCGGCCGGACATCTGGACGGTCAACCAATGGTCAATTGAATTTTTTTTTTTTTACTTGTTGGGATTTTTTTTTAGCTTGAAATTTTTGATTAAATTAAATTATTTATTTATTATATATATATATATTATTAACACATTCATTGCACATTACTTACTTTTTAAAATTAACAAACTTTTAACCCATTTCAACACATATTTTTAGACCTCACTTTTATTATTTTTTTGTTATATAATACACACCTTAACATATTTTTTTAGCCATCTTACTGTGGGGTCTTTTAGAAAGTTGTCAAAAAAGTTAACTTTTTGACTTTTTAACTTTTTTTTAACCAAAAAAGTCATTTTTTTTACCCAAAATAATCTAACTTTTTGTCAAAAAAATCACTAGAAAAGCCAAAAGATAAAAAAAACTAATTTTTTACCAACTTTTTAAAATACCATTGTGAATACTCTAAATCACAAATTATTGGGAAATGTTTGAAAATTGTAACAGCATTGACAAATGAAAAATATATTACCAACACACTTTGTCGCTCACAATTCTGCTATATCTCTAGCACACACGTCACATCACCCACCTCACTTTATAATTAAAAAACAAAATAAATTGTATTATATTTTATATAAATTCCATTTTTATAAAATTAATATTATTCAAAAAAATATCAACAAAATCCTTAAAATGAGACTAATATTTAATTTAAATTAATAATTCAAAAAATATATTAAAAATTTTCATAATTAAAATGATTTGTATGATTTGAAATTAATATAAATAATAATTATTTAAAATTACTTTTTAAATAGAAATTTTTTTTTTTATTCATTAAGAGAAAACGTAAAGACTAATAAAAATAAAAATATTAACTCAAATTGTACCCAAAAAATGGAATACTGTAATATTCAAACCACGAGAATATTAACTTAAATCATACAAATAAAAAAGAATAATAAACTATAATAATTAAATCACATAAATAATAATAATTGAACATACAGTTATTATTTTGTATTTTTATTAACTCAAATCATACAATAAAAATAATACAAATTAATAATAATAATAAAAAGTTCACTAAAAATAACCAAAAAAATAGTCACATATATTTTGGCATTAAAAATAATTTCAAAAAATTAGGATATGAGAAATTTAATTCATCGTATTTAGTTGAATTTTGTCTTCTACTTTAAAAATAAAAATAAAAATTAGTTTGTAAGAAAATATCAATTTCATATGATTCTATCTTTTTTGGGAGAAAAATATTTTTTTAATTAATAAATATTTTTTATATTTATTTTTTTAAATAAAATATAAATTAGTTTGACAAAAAAAAAATTATAAAAATACTACAACTTGTGCATAGTGCAGGGTGCAAGTTCAAGTTGTGTAGGGCAACTCAAATCTATGAAGGGTGTCGCCACTCATTACAGCCGGTATAGTGGTGTGACGAAAATTTACATGTATAATGGCCATTTCGGTGTTATATAACGGCCGTAGCAGTATCGTAACGACCGTAATGATCCGTTAGATATCATTACACCTTTTTACAATATTCTGAATAGCTTCCGTTTCAAAAAATAAATAAATAAATAAAAGCTTATAAAAAAACAACAAATACTCAAGTGATCCAAGTCTAAAGAAAAAAATCTTATATAAATTTTTTTTCTTTATAATTTTTTTTTTTAATTTATGGCACAAATTTTATTTTATAATCATTTCATTTAATAATTGTGAATATTTTTTATTCATTTAATTCAGGTATTGGTAAAAAAGAATTGGGTAAATTGCGTTAGGATCCTCTAGAGTGTTTTTCCTAGAGTGATCCCCTAGAGTTATTCATCAATGGTTGACACGTGTTCCACTAGAAGATCCAAGGGCTGATATGCAATAATTTGAAAGAAAAGAAAAAAAAAAAAAAAATCAGATTTGCTTTGAAGTCGTTCCTATCATGTTCCAGTGAAGCATTGAAGAGAGAGAGAGGGAGGCTGAGAGAAGAGGAGGAGCTGAGGAAGAACACCATCGCATCGCCCGCCACTCATCGTCGACGAAGTCGCATCACCCGCCACTGCCGTGGCTGCCATCGTCATCGCCGCCGCCAAAGATAGCATCTTGTTTCTTCTTGTCTCCTTCACCTCCCTTCCCTTCTCTTATCTCTGTCTCTCTCTCTCTACATCTTTCACTTTCTTTCTCTAGCTTCATCCTCATTCAATTGACGGATCTGGCATTATTGTTTTCCTTCAATTGGGTATCCTACATCTGTCCAGTCATAAACATCATGTATATCTCTATTTGAATTTATTGGGTTTTTTTTTTTTTTAATAATTCCATATATGTTGAGTGATTTTCTGTTTTGGTCCCTTTTCTTATGATAGATTTTTTTATTAATCTAAAACTAATTTCCCGAGTTGGGTATTAATTCTGTTGAATTCATTTGTATTTGTATTTGTATTTTTTGTTTTTTTTGGGCAAACATAAAGTTCAATTAGTTTTTTTTTTTTTTTTTTTAACTATTTCAATTAGTTACTGGGTGTCACTTTTTTGAACTTAAGCCCCTGTTTGGGAAGTGGGTTGGCTTTTTGGCTTTTTAGTTTTTTTGGCTATTTTAGCCTGGGCTTAAAAGCTTGGTTTGGGAAGGGCTTTTTGGCTTTTTGAGTTTTTTTGTGAGAGAATAATGTAATGATTATAGGTTGGATGTGATGTTTTGTTTGTTATGGCTAAATAGCCTATTTTGTTTTTTGTGGCTAAAATAGTAAAAAAAGCCCAAACCATGGCTTCCCAAACGAAGCCGTGGGTTTGCTTCATTTTCTTCAATTCTTTTCCTTCCTTTGGGTTGACACCATGTTGCAGCTATAAACCTAGGTTTGTTTCATTTTCTTCAATTCTTTTTCTTCCTTTGGGTTGACTCATGTTGTAGCTACAGACCTGTATTGCGGAACATTGAGAACAGTCTCCTTAAAATGAAGCACGATGGTTCTGTGACGGTGCAGTGAAGATGTAGAGCAGTTGTGAGATTGATCAACACCAAGCGCCTCTCTTTTTCTCTCTCTCTCTCTCTCTCTCTCTCTCTCTCTCTCTCTCTCTCACTTTGTTTTCTATCTACTGCGTATATAGAAGTTGAGTGGGAATTTTGAATCTGAATTTCTTTTCTTTTCTTTTTTCAAATTACTAACCAAAACGACGTCGTTTTGGTTAGTTTGCATATCAACCCTTGGATCTTCTAGTGGAACACGTGTCAACCATTGATAAACAACTCTAGGAGATCACTCTAGGAAAAACACTCTAGAGGATCCTAACGCGGGTAAATTACAAACACACCTCCTGAGATTTACTTAAATTACAAATTATCCCATGTGGTTCTAGAAATTAAATTTGCCCCTAAGGTTTCTAATTCCATAAGAAATATGTTCTTTTATTAATAAATCATCAAGTTAATTAACAGTTTTTTAATAATGTTAAAATTTTATTTCAATTAATAATTCAGATAATTTTATTATTGTATAGGTGAACAATTAGAAATTTCACTTTTTCAATTAATTCTGTTAAGTAAAAAATTCTGACAAGGATATATTTATAATTTTTCAAACCACAGGGGGCAATTCGTATTTTAAACAAACCTCAGGAAGTGTGTTTGTAATATAACCAAAATAATTTGTAGATATTTAAAATCAAGGAGTTTTCTTAGGTGTGCAACCCACAAAAGGTGTAAGTGGGTTACACACCATGTGCCACTTACACAAAAGGTGTAAGTGTAAGGTGTAAGTGTAAGTGTAAGGTGTGTAAGTGTAAGGTGTAAGTGTAAGGTGTAAATGTAAGGTGTAAGGTGTAAGTGAGTTGCACACCATGTGCCACTTACACAAAAGGTGTAAGGTGTAAGGTATAAAAGGTGTAAGTATAATGTGTAAGTGTAAAGAATAAGGTGTAAGGTGTAAGTTGCACACCATAACCAAACCCTAAAATCAATTATTCTTAAGAACCTTAACCATTGAAATAAAATGTAAAAAACCCATTTTATAGTGATTTGAAAGTATGAAATATATTGGATCATACTTCAAAATTAACAAAAATTGATCAAAATTTATTTTTAACCCCAATAAATGTGATTTTGAAAAAAAAAAAAATATGCGTAAGTTTTCTTCAAATTGTGTGAAAAATTTTAAAAAATCACTATTTCGGTTACCGCTACCGTTATGCTATGACCTTTATACCTTGCAACCGCTACTGCGTCACCGCAACTGTTATGACGACCGTAACTGCTTTTCAAAACCTTGGGTGCAAGTTACATCTGTGTAGACTATAAGTCCAACCTATACATGAGTCTATAACATATCTGGGGTGCAAGTCCAACCTATGCATAGGCGTAAGTCCAACATATCTGGGATACAAATCCAACCTGTGCATCGGTACCAGTCCAACTTATGTAGGATGCAAGTCCCATTTGTGCAGAGTGCAAGTCCAACTTGTGTATGGATATCAGTCTAACCTGTGCATGGGTGCAAGTTTAATCTGTGCCATATTATTATTTTTATTTTATGTTTTGAATCAATTGTATGATTGAATATTTGTGAAAACCCCACATTTAATTATTCTTAAAAGAAAATTAATTAATTAATTTTGTCTACAGTCTATCTGAATTGTATATTAGTGTAAAAATTAGTTTTAAATTGACTCAATTCAATCACTAACAAAGACATTATTAAGAATAATAATTTTGTGGGTGTTCAATATTTGTTGTTTATAAATTATTTTAATTAGGATTCAATATAATAATTATTCTTACTAAATACCTTAGTTAAAAATCTTAGTGTATCAATTTTCAGAAACCCACACAAATACAAATACAAAAAAAAAAAAAAAAAAAAGAGGGAATCAAACCTTTGTAGAAATTTGGTGGAGGCTTTCCACATGTTGATTTGCATGCTTGTTTAGGGAAGAAGAGCTAATGATGCTCTTGGAATTGAGCGAAAGAAAACTTAGAATGAAGAGAAAGAAAGAGAGAGAGAGAGAGACAGAGAGAGAGAGAGAGATTTGTGCAACAAGCATTGTATATATATATATATATATGCGTGGAAGCCTTCATTGTCTAGAGGGTGCATGCAAGCATTCGGTGAGAAAAAAAAGAAGAAGAGAGAAATCCCTGAAGTAATCAAGCTTAGTGATAGGAGAGGAAGAAGAGAGGAAGGTTTATGAAGCAAAAATTTTGCTACCATTTCGTCACCTTTTTGAATTCACTATTAAGTAAGAAAACCCTCTCAACCCTCTCATTTCTTTTTATTAGTGAAATTTTCAGATTACTTCCTTGTGATTAAAATGGCTATTCATAAATAGAAATTTTATATATATAGGAATTTTGTGATGAAAATAGTCTGTTTTGAATCTGTCAGAATGTTGCCCGAATTTTTAGACAATTTTATACTCAAAATTTCGAGATGATTTCTTCTACAAAGTTATTGATAATGATGTCTAGCTCATTCAGGAATTTTGGCAACAATTTTTGAGCTTTCTACGAATATATACAAATTTTTAACTAAATTTGGAATTGTGATGAAAATAGTCTATTTTGAATTTGCCAGAATGTTGCCCGAATTTTTAGACAATTTTATACTCAAAATTTCGAGATGATTTCTCCTACAAAGTTGTTGATAATGATGTCTAGTTCATTCAGGAATTTTGGTAACAATTTTTGAGCTTCCTACGAATTTATACAAATTTGTTTTTACTAAATCTGAAACTGTGTTGAGAGTAATCTGTTTTGAATCTGCCAGTATGTTTGCCCGAATTTTTAGAAAACTTTATACTCAAAATTTCGAGATGATTTCTTCTATAAAGTTGTTGATAATGATGTCTAGTTCATCCAGGAATTTTGGTAATAATTTTTGAGCTTTCTACGAATTTATACAAAATTTTAACTAAATCTGAAACTGTGAGACAGATTTTACTGTGTATTTGAAAATTTATTTAAAATTTTATACTAAGCCAAATCTGGTAATTTCTAACTAAAAGATGAAATTTGAGAAGTCTAGTTTCATGATAAATTTTTAGATTATGGGTTTGATCTATAAAAATTAAGCATGGAATTAATGTAAGGAAATGTGACAAATCTGTGTCATAAAGATTGCTGGAAATTTTACAAGATTATTTACATCTTATTTTTCTGAAATTCACCTAAACATCCACATTGAGTATTCTGTTCAATTGCACGAATTTTAGAATTGTGTAAATAATTTATTTATAATTTTAATATCTAAGTTATTATGTTCATACCATTGTTTAAATTAATTGTCTGTTAAATTTTGGACATAGAATTATTATTGTGTAACATGTATAATGTTTTATGTTGAGAGTTTTTTTTTAGTTGGTATAACATTATTGGTGATTGAGATTTGAATAATTTGTGTTCAATATATAAAGTTACTGATAAAGGATTAATACCAGTTGTTAGGGTGAGTCTTGGTTTTAAAGAGTGTACGAAATTAAGGGTTGACAGTCAATACCGGTTGTTCAGGGTGAGCCCTGGTTTTGAGAATTCTTACGTAAATTGTGTTGCGAAACTCTAAGATGGCACGGGACTTATTTGAACCCTTTTTAGTATTCAGTTTTGGAATAAGGGTGGATGTGCCGGTGGCACACAGGGAGGTTACGTACCCTTGGCAGACCGTTTCCTTGGGGCAGACCACGGATGCCACTACTTGGATATATAACTCCGGACGTGGGTATCCCTGGTGGTTACGGTTAGTAATACTTAAATATTTGACCAATGGAGGGTTTCAAATTAACTGTTGCCATGCTTAGTGGTTGGTAAGTTAAATCTCTTAGATGAGATTTCGAGTGTCACCTAACTTATTAAAATTATTGAAATTACTTTAATGGTTGTAATTTATGTTTACAATTATATTGTTATCTCATGTTTATAATCTCATTATTTTTCTCTTAAAAAGAATGGTAGGTTGGTTGTGTTTTCTTTCTGTGTTGCAAAACTCATGGCATATATTTTTGTTGCCCTGGCATTTTATGCCAGGTTTTGGCGATGAAATAATTGAAGTTGAAATGGAATTGACGCTAATGTAGAGCCTTGGCTGACTTGAAATCATGACTAAAGTCGAATAACTTTGTCATCTTATATATTAGCTATTAAGGACCTTATAATTTCATTTGATGTTGTATTTGGAAAATTTTAAGTTTTTATTTAATATTATTTGAACCTTTGGTTATGTACGAGAGTTGGAATGCCTTATTAAGATGTCAACTTTTTAGTTTTTAAGTTATTTTGTTTATTTAATTTCCCTTAATGTTCCAAAAATTTGGGGCGTCACAATATTATTGTTTTTATTCATATGGTTGAACCATAAAAATAAAATAATAATTAAACTGTAAAATATTTTTTGTATTTTTATTAACTCAAATCATACAATAAAAATTAATACAAATATTAACTGAAATCATATAAATAAAAGAGGTCACTCAAAATTAACCAAAAACAAATTCGTATAGATTAGCATTAAAATAGTTTAAAAAAAAATTAAGATAGAAGAAATTCAAATCACCATGTTTAGTTGAACTCAAATATTTCGTGAATAAATCAAAAAAATAAAAGAACTCATAATAATGGATTTGAACTCATGCATATGTTGGATTTGCACCCTGTATAGATGTGACTTACATCTTGCACAGATTGGACTTGCACCCATACACATGTTGAACTTGCACCCAGCACAGGTTAGACTTGCATCCCGTACAGATTGAATTTGCTCCCCCCACATGTTAGACTTGCACTCATACATGGGTTGAACTTGCCCTCCACACATATATAACTTGCACCGCATATTGATTTGACTTACATCCCAGGGAGCTTAAACTTGCACTATGCACAAGTTGTAATTATTTTTTAATATTTATTTTTGTCAAATTAATTTATATTTTATTTAAAAAAATAAACATAAAAAATATTTATTATTTTAAAAATTATTTTCCTCCAAAAAAAGTTAGAATCATAAGAAATTGATATCTTTTTTATAAACTAGTTTTTATTTAAAAAAATAAAAGATAAAATTCAACCAAATATGATGAATTGAATGTCCCATATCGTAATTTTTGAAACTATTTTTAATGCTAAAACATATGTGATAATGTGACTATTTTTTTAGTTATTTTTAATGAACTTTTCTTTGTATTAATTTGTATTATCTTTATTGTATGATTTGAGTTGATAAAAATACAATGGTTTAACCATTATGTGTATAGTTTATTATTGTTTTTATTTGTACTATTTGAGTTAACATTTTTGTGGTTTGAGTATTGTTCTTTTTTATTTTTTGCACAGTTTGAGTTAATATTTTTATTAGTCTTTATGTTTTCTCTTAGGCTATGTTTGGCATGTGGTTTTGAGATTATTTTAGTCATAAAATGACAAAATAAGATAAAATGACAAAATAAGTTAAAAAACTAATAAGACAAAATATCACATTTAAACCATAATCATTTCATTTTTTCTCTCACAAAAGTCAAAAAAGCCAAAAAGTTCATTTCAAACGAGATTTTTTAACTTCAGGCTAAAATAGCTAAAAAGTAAAAAAATCAACCTACATCTCAAACGAAAGCTTAGTAAAGAAAAACAATCACCATTTTTGTTTCTAGTTTTTTCAAAATACTTTTCAGAAAATTTTACTTTCTTCTTTTCCGTATTTTTTTTTTGTTTTTATTAATTTTTTTTAATATTTTAAACATTTTTAAAATTTTTAGACACACTTAACATAAATATACTTAAAATGTATAATTTTCGTCAAAAAAAACTTTAAAAAATTCACTAAATAGCAAAGTATTAAAAAAAATACGAAAATCCAGTATATTTTTCATATTTATTAATTTTTAAAAATATTTTTCATAAATATTTTACTTTTTAAATATATCTAAGTAAGGTGCATCTAAAAAAGTAAAAAAAAATGTTTAAAATTTTAAAAATATTCACTAAAAATAAAAAAAAACGAAAAAGTAATTCACTGAAACCAAACACACTAAATATTTGTCTATTCAAAAATTAATTCTAAATAATTATTATTTACAATAATTTCAAATCATACAAATCATTTTAATTATGCTATTTTTTTATATATTTTTTGAATTATTACTTTAAATTTTTGTTAAATATTAGTCTTATTTTAAAGATTGAGCCTTGGTTTGGTAAATATATTGGGACAAAATAAGCACATAAGGACAAAAAAAGGCCACAAAATCACAAAATGATAAAACAATTGACTTTTGATGTAAAATTACCAAATGAACTCATATACAAACAAAAAGTCAAAAAGGCATCATTTCCAAGTGGGGGCAATTTTGTCATTCCAATGTAAAAAAGTCAAAATAAAAAACCAAGCGGACAAGAAAATTCCAGGCTAACAAAATTAAAAAAGTCAAAAAGTTAAATTTGGCAAACGCCCCTGAATATTTTTAGTCTTATTTCGTTGATATTTTTTGAATAATATCAATTTTATAAAAATTGAATTTATATATTAAAAATTATATGTATTTTATTAAAAATAAATTAGAATAAAATTTGTTTTGCTTTGTTTTTAATTATAAAATGAGGTGGGTGATGTGATGTCTGTGCTAGATAGAGAGAGAGAGAGAGAGGAGGACTACGTGGAGAGAGAGTGAGAGAGAGAGAGAGAGGGGGGAATCTGGATCCTCGGTAGCGCTACCCTGTAGCCCCCAAAACGACGTCGTTTTGGGGGCGGATTTTCAGAAAAAAAAAAAAAAAAAAAACGCAGAAGAGAGAGAACGGAGGAAGGAGAAGGAGGGGAGAGGGAGAGGGGAGGGAAGGAGGGAGGAGGGCGAGCTCGCCGCCGTCGTCGTCCCTCGCCATCGTCGCCGCGTCGTCATCCCTCGCCGTCGTCGCCGCCATCGCTGCCGCCGTCGCAGCCGTCGTCGCAGCCATGGCTGCGAGCTCCACCTCTCCGCCTCCTCCTCCTCCTCCTCCTCCCCCAATATTTATGGCCCCCTTCAGTTCAGTCCGGCCCCTCCTCCTCCCTCTTTCCCTCCCCTCTCCCTCTCCTTCTCCTTCCTCCGTTCTCCCTCTGCTGCGTTTTTTTTTTTTTTTTTTTTTTTTTTCTGAAAATCCGCCCCCAAAACGACGTCGTTTTGGGGGCTACAGGGAGGGCTACAGGGAAAGGGGCACAGACGACCTGTTCTCAGAGAGGGGGTGGGGTGGGGTGAACTGGAATCAGGATCTCCTTTTTTCTCTTTAACTCTTTATTTGTTGGGTTATTAGACCTAATTTTGGGCTTAATTTTAATAATTCAAACTTTACATTTAAGATTTGTTGAGTATATCATATTTGTAAAAAAATTAAATTAATCGGGTATAAAAAATTACGTATTCGGATCATCGAATTACAAACTATTTAAAAAAAAAATTATTAAACAGTTTTCTGAATATATACTTTTTGATATTTAATCAATTTGATTTTCCACAACTATAATATACTCAACAAATCTTAAAATATAATTAACTCGAATTATCAAAATTAAATCTAAAAATAAGTTCAATAACCTTACAAATAGAAAGTTAAGAGCATCTCCAACGGTTACTCAGATTTTTCACCAAATCTGAGTAAAAAATGACCTATTTTATCAAATTTGATACCACTCGCTCCAACGGTGGTGTATCAAATCTCATATCAAACCCGTGGGTCGACCAACCAGTCGACCAGTAAGAGTAAATTTTTTTTTTTTTTTCACAGCTTCAAGAAATCGACCAAATCGACCAAAGATTGATTGTTGTACATGTTGCTTCAGATTGGTGTAAAGTAGCATTGGGGTCTATATGGTGTAAAGTAGCATTGCTTCAGATTGGTTGTACACGTTGTTCAGTAGCATTGCTTCACATTGTTCAGTAGCTTCAGATTGCTTCAATGGAGAGACGGTTGCCCGGTTGGTTGACCGGCCGGTCGACCGGCCGGTCAACCGGGTAAGCAAAATTAATTTTTTTTTTTTTTATTTTACCTGTTTGAACCTTTTGAACCCACCAAAAATAAAGAAAATCGGGTGACCGGTTGGTCAACCAACCGGGCAACCGGTTGGTTGACCGGTGTCGCTCATTCAACGGTCAGTAACAGTGTTTTCATCAAATCTGGGTTTGGTTCTCAGTTTGATGATTTTTTTGCTGAAATCTCATTCTGATATCAATCTGATGAAACGGTTGGAGCATGAAAAGGGACCTTTTTCATCAAAATTTAAATTTGGTGCTGGATTTGGTTAACCGTTGGAGATGGTCTAAGGAGAGAGATCAAGGGAAATATCATAATTCGGAGAACTGTGATGTGTGTGACGTGTGTCTTGGTGAGTGTGTTAGTATGTGTCCTTGTAATATATTTTTCACTAGTCAATATTGTTGAAATTTTCAAACATTTTTCACTGATACGTGGTTTACATCTTCTGAACCCACTGTAAGGTAATTCTCCAAAAATAAATGTCATGTATGTAAAAAAAAATATTTAGGGGTGTTTGCGTTGGGTGGAGTTTTGAAAACCTAATCTTACATTTTGATTTGAGTGTATTGTTTGGTTATAATTTTTAAATATTAAATATGTTTACTTGTTTTTTTTTTTTTTTTTTTTGGGTGTTCGGTCAGTCGTCTGGTCGGTTGATCAAAACAGTAATTTTTTTTTGATACATGTTATTTTTATATTTTAAAAACAAATATTTTCTGAATTTTTAAATTTTTTTTTTATAAGTTTTGAATAGAATTTTGGATTGTGTGTTTAGTTATGAATTGTAAGTTTTTAAATCAAATATCATATGTCATCCAAAATTTCAATCTCAATTCAAAATTCTTAATCAAACAAATATTCTATACTCAAATTAAAATTTCAAAACTCACAAACTCACAATATAACTCTATTCTCAAATCATAATTCTAAATCTTTACCAAATGCTACCGTTAATTTTTTTTTTAGGTTAAAATCTACAAAAAAAAAATAAAATAGATTAAAATAACTAATAAGATAAAATGTCACATCAAATCTATAATCATTTCATTTCTCTCTCACAAACATCATATTTATCTATAAAAAAATTCAATCATCTTTCCAAATACAAAAATTTTAGCCTACTAAAATAGCCAAAATAAATAAATAAATAATCTACTAAAATAGCAAATTCCCAAACATGTCCTTTATAAATTAATGATAAATTTTAGAGAGTGTTATGGTTCACAACTTTCAAAGGTTATGTATCATATGAATCTTATAATTAAAAAGAAAAATGATATAATTTTAATTTTCTAAATCATAACTAATAAAAAAATGTCATAATTAAACATAACATGATACATAACTAAAGAACTTATATGTCATAACTAAAATAATGTCATAATTAAAGAAAAAGTTAATCATAATTAAAAAAGAAAATAACATAATTAAATGTGCATATAGTACATCTTTTTAAAAAGGGTGTATATTAAAATGTGAAGTTATAAAATTTTTCATTAATTATTAAATAATTACAAAAAAAAAAACCACTGAAGAATAGTTTCTCCAAAAATAGCGACCCCGCTAGGTAGCCCGAGAAAACAGTGGCTCAAATGGCTTGAGGTGCCAAAATGACGTCGTTTTGACACCTTTTTTTTTTTTTTTTTTTTTTTTTTTTCCTTCAGTAGTCTAACATTTGGGTCAAGATTTGCCTTCATGTCCATGAATGATCTGAGCTCATCATTTTCACAAATAGGTTACGAGTGAGCGTGAAGAAAAGAATGAGAGAGAAGAGAAATGGTGGGTCTTCATTACATAGACAAGTTTGGGTTTTCATTAAAGAAATAGTGAGTCTTCTTCATTACAGAGAAATGGTGGATTTTCATTCTCCTGATACTAGTTTTCATCTTGCTTAGTGTTCTCTCTTTTCTCTCGGCGTCCTCTCTTTCTCTCTTTTGTTCCCTCTCTTTTTTTTTTTCTTCTCCTTCTCTCTTCCTCCTTCTCTCTTTCTCTCGCCTATTCACAAACCAGTTTCAGAAAAAGAAAAAAAAAAATCAAAATCAAAAATCCAGCCGCAGCCACAAATCGTTCACCAAGTGCTGAGATTTTCATCATTCAACGAGGTTCCAATTAGCTAAAATCTCTATTTTTCTTTGTCAAAAAATGGATGAGTTCACACAAAATCAAACCCAAATCAAAGAGAGAGATGAGAAATGAGAGTGATGAGAGTGTTTGAATAGAGATAGAGAGGAGAGGAGAGGAAAGGAAAGGAAGAGAGGACAGAGAAAATGTTCGGGCCACTTGAGCCAAAAAGTTTCGAGCTATGAAGCTTTTTCCCAAAAATAATGACCATCCTCTTGAGTTCCTCCGAAATTATGGAGGGTTCAATTGGGTTAGGCTTGTAATAAGAGCATCTTTAATTTTTTTTTTTCTTGTTTCATTAAATTTGAGTAAAAATTAGTTAGAAACTTGATTTCATGTGAGATATTCTAATGATTTTTCATCAAATTTAATTAAAAAATTGATTAGATAAAAAAATTAGTGGCCTTGTTAACGGTTCGCTTGAGCATAAATTAACTTGGTCTCACATTTGATGATACACATTAACATATTAAGTGTGAATGCTCTAAACACGAACTCAAAATTATATTCAAACTTTGTCCAACTCAAACTTAAGGCTTTGTGTTGTTTTGTAAAGATGGTAAAAATTTAATTTTTAAACTTTTTTTTGAATTTTTTGGCTTTTTTATGTAAAAAAAAATAGAGAGGTGATGTAATCAAAAAAATTAAAAAGCTAAAAAGCCAATCTTTCCCAATTGCCCCATGAGAGTTAATTTTTTTAATTTTTTTTCTTCTTTTTCCTCAAAACTAGGATGGAGATTACACTAAAGAGAATAAAAAAGAGATGAAAATGTCGACTTTTTGACTTTTTTTTTTTTATTATTTTCTTTTTAATTTGCTTAGACTAAACAATATTAAAAATTATTTTTTTTTTAAAAAAACAAAGCGCATTAAAGATGAAAAAACCTTTTAATTGTTTTTTCTCAAAAAATTGATTTTTTGTTTGTTTGTTTGTCGTTGTTAGAAATTGGGCGCCCATGTGACATGGCCCTTTTGAGCTTTTTGAGCCTGAACCTCTTGAACATTATCCATGTAAGTTTGAATTTTAATTCAAACTTATTTGGATAACCATTCAAGATATATATATGTCTATCATATAATTGATATGATAAGATAGATATTTGGTTATATATCAGATATTGAATCAGATATTGAACGTACGTATATCAGATACGTTATGGGGTTTTTTACCCATAACCTTTTTTTCCCAGACTCTCCTCTCTCTCTGACTCTCTCCCAAAAAACAACGATCAAGCTATTTGCACTGTGGTTTGTGTGGGTGATATTCACTATTGTAATATCACCCCATTGCTGAGTTGATTGATCAGATTCAGGAAGCACGCGATTTACCCACGAGGTTCTATCGCTAAAAGGTATGATCTAAAGAAAATTTCATCCGCTGCGTATTTACTGTTTTTTTATTTACATTGGTATCAGAGCCATGTATGGGTTTTTTCGTGCTTTCTTTTATCATGTGTATATTTATATATATATATGTACACATCGATATTCATGAATATTTATAAAAGAGAAAGAGATCCAAAATATTTCATTTTTTTATGATTATTAATGTAATTTTTAAGACCATAAATGATTTTATTTTAGAAAATGGAGTCCGGAAGTATAAAAATCGGGCCAGAAAACACCCTGGAAGGCGGCGCGTGGGCTTCACGCGCCACCTGACGCCGTGACGCGCTGGCACGCGCCTCCACGCGCTGGACGCCCTTCCGACGCGCCTGCACGCGCCCTCACGCGCGCGTCAGCCGCGCTGTCCACGCGCGAGCCGTCGGCGCCACGCACGCGCGCCACGTGCCGAGCCGCATACCTAGCCGCTTTCTGAGCCGCGAGCCGAGCCGTTTCCCCAGCTGGCTTGGCTGTAAGGCTCTATTTGTTTTTTTTTTTTTTTTTAAAATTCTGAATCGCGTTAAATAGCCATAATTTATTCGTTATAGCTTTGTTTTAAGCATGGTTGG